>QKQZ01044924.1:0-10872 GCA_003595255.1 Solenopsis fugax | reverse complement strand
CTGGTACAATGCATTTTACCATTTTTATTTTTAAAAAGTGAATTAACGTTAATGAATGAGACGTATGAGTTCGAGTATCTAACCTAACTTTCTAGCTGGCACACTAACACAGCGCAAGCGGGATGTCACTGACACATATCTATGTGTAAGTTCTTTGAAATTAATATGGCGGAGAACGGTTTCCCCTGCATGCCTGAGAGAACACCCCCTCTTGCCTAAAGTAGGACTTTATCCTCCGTCCCTCTATTCCTTAGTCCGTGGGTGAACGTAATTGGCGTTCTTACCTGTGGAGCCAATTACGTTCACCGCTCGAGCAAGGCTGTGTTCTAAAATCCATCGAAGAAAAAGTGTCGCAACTCTAATGCTGACTGTACAATTTTCGAACGCAGCCATGCTGGTTGGCTGAAAAGTGTGGAAACCAGAATTACTGAACGCTCATTGGATGAGAGACTTATTGGGTCTATAAAGTCGGCATCGCTTAGATCAAAGGATTGCGCTACTCTCATGAAGTAGGATAAGGAGAACGAACTTCATGTTCAGAGAGTAGCAAAAGTGGACCCAAATTCCGTCGTAAAAATGAGTTCGGTATTTGGTCACTCGCGTCGCATGAAACGTTAATTCTAGAAATGGTAGAATTAATGTTTCATGCGACGCGAGTGACCAAATACCGAACTCATTTTTACGACGGAATTTGGGTCCATTTTTTCACCCAAAGTTTCGTCTCCTTATCCTACTTCATGGCTACTCTTATACTGTGCTATTAACGCTATCTCCGAACGCACTCTAAAGACCATGGCACACAAAAAAACTTAAGCAGTAAAACTTAGGCAGTAAGCGAATTAACCAATGACAGTCGAGAATATAAGACCATAACGTAAGCAGTAGCAAATCCAACACGTTGATTTTCTTACGACATACGTCTTACTGCTTAAGTTTTCCTATGTGCCATGGCCTTAAATCGACCGATCAATCTCGAACAAAGCCTATTCGATTCGTTATAAATTTTTCTAGGGAGTAGAAATTATTTAATTTTTTGCTTATTTATAATATTTTTATCAATAATATAAGATTTTGTAATCGAAAAGATCTTGACTTTTTTTTTAAATAAAATCTATAACTTTTTCAATTTTTCATATATTTTTTAAAATATAGATCTAGCCTCAGGATAAACTATGTAATATTAAAAAAAGTTTTGGATTTCGAATGACTGAGAAATGCTACACTGTACACCTGCGCCGTGTGTGTGGTTTATATTGTTATACGCCATTCAGTATATAATAAAATATAAAAAGAAACCTACATTTTTTGTAGTCTAAGAATGTTTTCTTTAAATCCTCAAAATGTTTATTCATCAATTATCAATAGGTTTTTTTTTAAAAGTTCATGAAAATCAATTGTTAATTATTCATGATAATTACTTATTTTTTAGAGATCTTACACTAAATTTTCCCTTTAAATAATCCAAAAATCTTTGAAACACGAAGTTATTAAAAACCCATCCTAAAAATTTTAATAATCATAGAATTAGAGAAAAGTTTCCAAGCTCTTCAAGTAACTCATCTATTTCTATCGATTACGAGGAAGGAAAAAACCTCATTACGCGACACAATCTTATTTAAAAGAGACAAAATAAACAGTTCCTTAACATCTCTAGAAAAAATAAAACGCTCCCACGAGTACGAAAGCCTGCTCAAAATAATAATCAAAGTGATAAGTTTTAAGTTATTATCGAAAAACTCAAAAAGAATTAAATTTTATAATTCAAACATGAGAAGCTTTAGCAAACGCACGACGCAGGAATCGAGGATGGAAAATAAGTGCAAAGTTGCGAAATATACATATAGGTTCAGGAACACAAAAATATTCTAGTTTATTCTTTTCCACAACACTAAGCGCAAAAAAGGCGCTTTTTCTGTTTGGTCACGGGTTTTATTAAATTCGTAACGTTTCATTCACTCAACTAATTAACGCAGAAATTTCGAATCGGTTACTTTTAAATGCCGTACGATAATGACCATCGTGGATGACAATCTCGAGTCCTACTATGTTCGTGCCTGCATTGTGTGATCAGGATTGGGACACCCAGGTAGTTGGGTTACACGTTTCCCATGTATTTCCTCTCCTTTTCTTGCCGCTCGTATTTTAGTAACGAGTCGCCAGATGTTTAATGCATGAGTAAAGCACTCGACGCTTCATCTCAGGGCCCCTATTCTTGAAATCATGCGAATAAGTTTGGGAGAATACCATCGCCTCTTCTGCCATTTTCGTATACAAAAGTTTTTCTCATGTTTTCAAGAATAGAGCCCCAGGAGCGTTCCTACTGTATAATGAAACTGTATTTTATATTTATCCATTTTTTCTATATACATATATATAAATAAATAGTTATTTTACTATTAATATGGCGCATAAGTTAAGAGTTAAATAAAATATTATAAAATAATTTTAATATATATATATTATAAAATGATCAAGAATATATAAACATACATTAATAAAAATAATATATGGAGTATTATTATTACTAATATCATAATAAAAATTTTCAATTTAAAATTATTTAAGGAAGCAGAAATAGCTATTTAATATTGCTGAGAAGAATTACAATTTCATCATGCAATAGGTACGCTCCTGAGATGAGGCACGCATCCGGCGATTCTGCTAACAATAAGATACAAACTATACGAGCGGCAAGAGGACAATAGACATCGACAATGGCTACGTTCAGCAGAAAAAGCAGCTTTGCAACTGTTGTAAGATTCTTTAATATTATTGGTTTATACATTTAGATCCGACAGAAACTAAGGGAAAGAATCAATCGTATAAAAAAATCTTACAACAGCTGCTTTTTCTACTGAACGCAACCAACGAAATTGGCCTGAAACTATGTATTCTATTTTACAACTGATGTCATTATGGTATCGTTGCATACATTTTTTGCATCCAGTAAGAGCTGCGCAACGACATCATAACATTGTTAAGGTTAAAGTTATAAAATAGGATCTAAATCCCAATCGTACAGTGATAGATAGAACTTTTTTTCGATAGTTTCGGACGAATGTAACTTGTTCACCGAGTAATTAAACATAATTGATTCTTACCTGTGCGACGACGTAACGATAATGAAATTGTCATTATAAAAATTTAAAATAGATTTATAGCAATTTCTGCCCAGAGAGAAAACTGACTTCTTCTTGTTTGATTGATAGGAACTCCAGGACATTACGACCATGCTGCCAAGAGAAAACTGACAATGAGAGAGGATCTCCCGGTTCCCGGCTTCCGCTGCTGTTGCAGTATTGGGAGGTCTGGGACGATTATGTGCCGGTCGTTTGTGCGCATGTGTCGGAAACATCCATAGCCTACGATTGGCTGATATGTGATTAACGCTCCTGGTGTTTTTCGTACTACCAAAGAGATAGTCGTCGCTTTCCATTTACAATTTGATACAAACTCAATCGATACTTTTTGATTCTACTCAGGAGGAGAGTCTGAATGTGTTAATTAGTGCCGATTTATATCTTCTAAAAGGAAAGCAGCCAGTTACTAGCGTCACCTGCGTCCTACTAGCGTAATGACGTCATCATGCAGGATATTTACGTGTATCACATCTGCGGTATAATCGGAATGGACGTGGTTCGAGTCCGTGCTGAAATCACATAATGGGGGTAGACTTTTCATGTTCTCCCCCCAGAAGTCATGAAAAAGGCTGCAATGATCGCTCTTGAGTTTCTTTCTGACATTGAATCCATAAAAGATAAGAGAAGATAAAATAAGGAATTTGAAAGAATTGCTCATTCAGATGGAATATATCTAGCACACTAATAAAAGCACAGTAACACTACTCAAAATATTATAGGCGATTTGATAGAATTTCAAATAATAGATAACTAAAACAGTTAACAATAAATAGAATATATATATATATAAAAGTTCTAAGATTTTTTGTGTTTATTCAACATTCGTAATCTTAGACTGTAATATCGAGGAAAAAAGATATAACAAAAGATACTAGAAAAGATATAAAAAAAATATATATGTATATATAAACAAGATATTACAGCAATAAACCTATCATTTAATCGTAACCTTATAGTATCTTCGATTATTCGAAATGCTGTAAGATTACAATGAAATGCTAAATTAAATCCAACCAGAAGCGAGTTAATAACATTACATGCATTATTTTAGATTCTAATTGGACGGTTCCGGCATATAAGCGTCATTAATTCAGATTGAGTTCAAATCCATTCGAAAATGCCCTGGTAAAAGTTTTTCTCAGAATTTTTCTTATATAATTCAGAATTTTTAGAATATCTATATGATTTTATAACTTTCTCAGATTTTGTACACGAATTAGAATATTTTTCAGAAATATTCAGAAAAAACTCAAAAAGTTTACATCTGTTCTCAGAATTTTTTATATATAATTGGAGATATTTAACCGTTAATGTAATATATACAAATTGAAATAAGAACGCCTTCGGTCAAGCTAGATCTTAGTGCTTTTATAATTTTTATTTGTGAGTTTTATATACCTTTTTTCAAATTCAACCGACTGCGCGCCGAATTACTTTTCCGGTCATAACTCAACTATAAATTGAACATGAACAGGTAATATCACATTTATTAAATTAGAAATAAGGTATATAAAAATCACACAAGTAAAATTTATAAAAGCACTAAGATCTAGCTTGAACGTAGAAGGCGTTCTTATTTCAATTTGTATGTATTTTTTTATATATGTTTTAATTATGAAATAAGATTTCTAAAATTGTTTGTTCTATAATTTGTAATGAAATGCTATAAAATCTAAAAAAGTTAAAAGTATTTTTTAGAAATTATGGGATAAGAAATCTCAGAATATTTCAGAATTCACCTGTAGAAAAAATATCGAGATGCACATAATACGAGGCACGACCGCACGATTTAAAGCACTAAGGATAGGGGAATTCTATTATTCATCGCTCGAGTAAAAATTAATCTCCAGAGAAATCAAAAGGACCAAGAAGAAGGAAAAGGACAAAAGAGTACAAGTTTCTACAAGAATACGACGCTTCCAACGACACTGACATGCAGCTTATATCAACACTTACATACATATTTTTATATAAAATCGTACTATTTTAGAAAATATAATTGATTTTATTTAAAAAAAAAAATGTCACAAAATAAAACTTTTCTCTATAGATACGTTAAGAAATTAATATTCATGCAGAGAAGATTGCTTACAATACGATAACAAATAATTATCAAAAAACTTTCTTCTAACAGTCAATTTATCTGATGTATCTATATGTATATTTATTAAGTGCATATATTATATATTTCCCTTTACAGACTATATATTTCTACATATAAAACATGATTACACTGAGAAAAAAATTATTGAAAAAATTAAATATTAGTCCAATATGTGCAACTAAATATTAAATTGTTTAATTAAGTTTTAGTTAAAAATTTGAATGATTGACATGAATGAACTATACTTCTTTTTGTGCAAATAACTGTTGAATCAATCCATTGTTTAATTAATCGTATCGGACTAAATATTTTAGTTTTTTAACAAATTTTTTTTCTCAGTGTGGAGAATAATGAGATACCTACAAGACACGACGAAGGAGCACAGAAGGTATTGAATAGTCACTGTTTGTAAAAATGCATCCCTAGAAATTCATTCAGACCCTCTCCCCCTTCTCGAATGTCCGTTAGGTGTCATTTTATTCTTATTGTTTACTAAATGTTAGACAAGGATAAAAACCTAAGAGTACTCAGGTAGGAAATCCGAACACACCCTTGATGGATCAGGTAAAAGAAAAGGAAAGAGAAAAAAGTGGAGATCTCGATTCATGTATGAATATACAAAAAAATAAGAGATTAGAAAAACAAAAGAACCAAGAGAGAAATTTTAGAGATTGCCTTTTCTTTTCTTCTTCCAAAAGAATGATGAATGTCTAAACAAAACTTAGGTATAAATATATCAATATCTTAGGAGCGCAGAATAAGTTAATAATTGACAAAAGAAGGAAATCACTTCTCAATTCATATGTCCTACAAAAATTGTATTAATGGATGCATATTGCGTATGCAACATTTAAGAGTGCATAAACACAATATTTGAAACAATAAATTGAGAAACTATTTTTAATACAAAATCCCTACAGTAATCATTTTATGTAGGTCGCAATAACGATCGCGCTACTGATTACAGAGAGAAATCGATTCAACTCATGATATTTAATATTAACAATAAAGAACTGAAATCACAACACAATACTAATATAGCATAAAGGCACATATCAGAGTGGTTGCGAGCTAATTTTACTCTTATTTTTTCTGACTTCTGCGGTGTAAATTCCAGCGCGGCGTAAATACCGACTTTACCCTATTGTTTATTTAAATACTGACTGATATACAGACGTTTGAAGACAGTTCTTTTTTTGAATTTGTACCATTATTTTCATGGTGGTTAATAATTGCCAAAAAAGTGCATTTGCAAAATTTTAAAATTGATGTTTGTTTTTGAGTCCATAATACATGAAATTTGCTTTCATTTGGTACTGGAATTATATTTTTAGAACAGATAGAATTCAACTTGCAGAAAGTGACCGTTGAAGCTTATATACATAACGACCGTGCGGCAGATGTTACATTTTGGAGCAGGTAGTAGGGATTGTGCGGTACCGCCACGTGTTCTGCAATTGAGAGTGAACCTTCTGAGAAAAAATAAACTCAATCTATAATATTCTTCATGCTTTATACAAGGTGTATAATATTCTTCATGCTTTATACAATCTGGTAATGACTGCCGCACCTATCATGGGCTGATAGAGCAAGTCAAACTAAGCAGAAAAGACCTGTACGATTTTGCAAAATTCGTTATAATTAACGAGATATTAATTATTGAAAATCTTTAACTTATTGTTAGCTTAACCCATCGTCAAATGTTAGCGCGCGGGAAGATAGGACCGTCCGGCGCTCAAGATTGCTAAGGCGCGCAGAAAGTTATTTATTTATAAGTGCGAAAAGTACTCTGGCTGAAGTGTTACTTTTCGCAAAAAATTCTTCAGTCTTTTAGAGCGAAAAGGGTTCTCATATTTAGATGCGAGTTTGCATCATTTATTATTAAATTGATTTTCAATTTAATAAACGTGATATTACTAATTCTTATTCAACTTAAAATCGTGTTATAACCGAAAAATCTTAATATTCGTAATTATGAAATATTGAATTACAAGGATTTAGAATAAATTTGATGGTTGTGAAGAATTGATGCTTATAATACTTGAAAAGATAATGATAGATTTGTGAATCTATGAACTGTAATTATGAAATTTTTAAAATAAATAATATTTTCTTAAGTAATTTACAATATATTTGTATGTGTGTGTGTGTGTGTGTGTGTGTGTGTGTACGTAGCAAAATGTTAAGTAAATATTATTCGTTTCAAGTAAATAACGAGTGTACTTTAAAATTACTATTAAAAAAATACTTTTTGTAAAATAACAGTTACTTAAAAGAGGACAACAAAAATTGAGTTATCGTTTTTTTAGCACTAAAATGATGTTTTTCTGCATGTACGTACATAAATATATATTGTAAACGCGATACAGACTCATGCGCGCGAGTCAAGAAGTAAATCTTTTTCACACAGAAGTAATCCTTTCTGTGGCAAGAAAATTATAAAGCGCTATCATTTCCACACCACCTTGCGGTAGATAGCATGGTGCATTTTTTTTAAAGTGGTATCCCCAGTAGATCTAATCCACTTTTGCATTTTTAATGCAAGAATTATTCAAAGTATCTTTCTTGTTCTATGTGAGAATCATAAAGAATTGATAGAAGATTGGTGTTGTGTTAATATTAAACTGAATTGATTGAACTGATTTGAAGATTCAAAATACCCCGGGCTGAAAAACGAAGAAGATCTACAGGAACCTTCAGGATTTTTTATAGAAGACAACAAACTCCACAATCAAAAGATCCTCCAGGAAGCTTCTAAATCTTCCCACAGAAGTCTGCCAAATCATTCCAACACCAAGTAAGAAAAATTCCGATCGGGAGAAATGGGACCGACACCGCATAAAAATGAAAATTCAGATTCTGATTTATGTTCGGCGCCTAGGTTTCGTGAGAGCATTGATAAGTTTCAAACTTTAAAAATCAAATGGCTCTCTCGTTGTAATATTTATAATAGAATTTCAATAAAATTAATATATTATTTTATGTGTTTTAGGTAACAATGATGTCCATGGCTCCATTGATGTCAGGATCAATTTTGGAAGGAGTTAATAAAGGTGCCCATGAAGCCGTGGCAATACACAATCAGCGATAGAAAGGCATTAAAAAAGTTAGATTCATTGGGATAGGACGCAGAAATATGATATATTTGATCATTAAGAATTCAAATATATTAGTATATAATGCGTTATTTCTCACAAATACATAATTTTTTATTTAATAGTGTAGTTAAAACTTTAAATCTCTAAATCTTTTTATTTCAAGATTTCCGTCCTTATTTAAAATTTCAAAATTTTAGTGGATGTTCAACATCCATCCCATAACGGAAACCTTAGAGACAACTCCCTTGAGTCGATAATCGATCTTATAGGCACCAAGTTACTCTTTGAATTCTAACAAATATTTGCAATTTTTGCGGCCTGATCAAAGCCTGACCAAACGCGCAGAACTTGCGCTTCGTCGACATTTCACAGTAAGTGACCATAGATGAGCTATTTGCAGTTCTTGTTCTCAATAAGGTCGGATCGTAAAACCAAAGGTAAGATAATTTGATTTCTTTCATTTTTGCTTCAGACTATTATCAATATAAAATATAATCGATATAAAATATTCGACTTTCTGAGCAAAAAGAAAAAAATGTGTCACAATGTGCCCCACCTTACCCTATGTTTCTCAAAAGTCAGTAGAATTTTTAAAATGCAGGTCCGACCTTCTTGACCCGCGGATCATTGAAAGTCAAAATAATTAAAGTGGAATCGCAAACTCTATTCTGGGTCTATCTAGACCACGCGCGAGAAGACTTAAAAAATTTGCTGGACGACCTCACCCGCAGGATATCGAGGAGGGCCAGATCTTTGCACTATATCAGGCCCGTCTTCCCTAACGAACAAGTTGCAGTCCAGGAGGGAGGACGATGGCAAAGGGAAATGGCAACCCATTTTAGAGCGACACTATTCCTGATTCCTATCGGTGCGTGTACATACATACAAGTTGAAATCGTGATCGTCACGATTTTTGCAATTCGCACAGTGAAACAAGATTTTTATCACGTTTTACGCGTGTGTGAACTCATTAAAGAGCAGAATTAAGTAAATATGCAAATCGCCGAACGAAAGAACAAAGCATAGTAAGAAACGTACCGAATTATTTGTATTTATAATCGGAATAAAAGTTCAACATCCAGAATTGGTAATCTCGACCAGTTTTCTGAATTTAAGCGTAGCAATGTTCCTAGCTAGTAAGTGTTTTGAAATTAGCCTCTTATGAACTAATTTCAGAAAAATTTCAACGAAATTTTGTTAAAATCTTGCATATTTCGCTACAATTTTAACGAAAATTTTTGACCGAGACATGCAAAGTATTTGTAATGAGTTCAGTATCATGTGAAGATTGATCTGAAAATTTGGTAATATTACCATTGCTGTAGCCAAAGCTACCACCCGAACGCATAGCAACAGGAAGCGATTTCGTTGCTATGCGAGCACACTCGCCGAAATTCGAAAATTGCCGATATGCGAGAACAGCGGAAGATAGCAAACCTCCTGTTCGAAAGACTATCGCATAAAAAGCGAAAACTAAAGCGCTATCCGATTGGAATTGCGGCCGATCTTTGGACCTGTAAGTTTGCACGAAACCATTGGTTGTGCTTAGCAAACAATATTTGGTAATAAATAGACCCACTGAATCGGACAACGGCGGGAGAGTATAATCAACAGCCGTTCGAGCGTGTTCACGCGCATGCTATCCACGCTGTATCATGACTCGATCCAGAGATAACGCGCGTTGAGATATAAGCTAATGGGGAGCCTATTATTAAGAACCACGTGTAGCAATACAAAATAAATTCAAGCACTTTACGTTGAAACGAGAAGTGTACCTAAATCTTTCCCCCCAGTCCAAGCGTCCTCCTCGTGAGTTCCAACTCTTAAAACGGAAACGAATCCCGAACAATTTATTCTTATTGCACCCGGCGGTACAACACCATAATTTTTGTTTAGACTCAACAGCCGAAGTACAGGAAAACATATAAAGAAAAGACGACTAAAAATTCAAAAAATAAGGCAATCATGATTGATGCAAAAATCTTATTATCTGACGATGAAGATCAAACTGTCGAGACTCAAAAGAAACAAAGAAACATTGTTTATCATTCTGCATAATTTTGGTTTAACAAAATTATTTTCAAATCTGTATCTACAACTAAGTTTATAAGTACTTCAACAAAATTGTTTTTTTTGTGTGCTAATAACAAAAAAATTTTTAGCACATTAATAAATATTTAGTTATGTATAAAAGTACTTCATTATTCAAACATATATCTTAATGAATAAATGTGCATAATTTATTTTAGGATTCCCTAATTTTGTTGAAAGAATCCTTAATGTTAAAAGAAAGATACGATTATTATTTCGCGGATATACCTTTTAGTTTCCAGACGAAACACATCCCATATGCATGCAACAGTATTGTGTTTTGGTTGAGGACAGCGCCGCCAAGTTGCATGTGCTAAATCCAAAGAACGATTTCGAATTAGTAAAATCTTATTCCACTGAGCATACGGATGCTTTGTAAACGATATTTTGTAAGAATAATAATTTCTTACTTCATAACTCGTTTTTAATTGTCCAAAGT
>QKQZ01044923.1:0-10815 GCA_003595255.1 Solenopsis fugax | reverse complement strand
TCTCTCTCTCTCTCTCTTTCCGGGATGAAGCCGTGCGAGGAAAGAAAAAAAAAAAGATCAGTACGAGAAGAATGCACGCCACGGTAACTTCAGGCCTGAATATACTGCTGACCTCTCACACTCTCTTCGCGCCAATATTCTCATGTTCGAAGTTTATCTCGACCCAGTGTGCAGCATGTTTTTCAAGGGAACTTTTTATTATTCACATACTCTCCGTGCTACGAAGATGAGGCGCACCGCGCTATTGCCACCCCTTAACTAGCGAGTAATTAGTTTGCGAGTAATTATTACGAAAATTTCATCGTGAAATTCTAAAGTTCCGAAGCGACTTTCAAATCATTTTCCATGATATTGTTAACATTATGCATTTCTACGATGCATATGTATCGCAGTTTAAATGTTACATATTATATTGTTGCATGTATCTTGGGTTTATTGCCGTATCTTTTGATAATTTAAATACTTTGCTTCAGTTTACGATTGTATTTTTAATTCTGACAATGGTATTTAATAATTGATATGGAGATATTATTGAACATCCGTTTCGATTAAAAAATGATACTTTTTATTTCTTGTACTATTTACACATATCGATTTAACATTAAACTTATTATTAAATATTTTGTTGTGTGTGTATCGAATGCTGAGCTCGCACATTTCACAAGAATTCCCAGAGATAATATCTATCATCGAAACGGAGAGGAGACCGAAGCTCGTTGGTCCAAGAGGCAAGCGTACCGCTTATGTATTTATGACGAAAAAAAAAATGGAAAAATTATCGTAAAATATCTCTGTTATGATATAAGTACTATTCCCGAAGTTTTATTTAAATCAACCAAGTTTAAATCAACCAACCAGTTACAATAAAGAAAGGGAAAAGTCTAATTCAAGAAGAGACAAGTAAATTTCTGAATGTTCCAAATTTCATATCATTGTCTTTCAGCTTGAGCATTATTTAATCTTTCCGTGGTGAAGCAAACTACGTTTGAAATAATTTACGTTTGTTTTTCTGTCGAACAACATTTTGCTATCTGATCAGCACAAAGTAACTTAAGATACAATTTTTACAAGACACGTCTGTGATCTGTTATTTATTTCTATTATGTTTTTATTGATTTAATATAGAGTTTGTCATATAGGTAATTTACACCGTGATATATGTGCCAATTTACCCTATTATGAGGACAAGTTTGCTACAATACAGCATGTTTGAATTGTACTTATTATAGAAAAATTATATTACATATGGAATCGTTTCTGGCATGAAAATATGGAGAAAGGTTCTCTCTATTACGTTCGTACAGTTAATATATTTATTTAATTGTTTACAATGTTGAATGCTGAAGTTGTGAAAATTATGTCAACGAGCCCCGGTGTCTTCCAAGTTTCTGACGGGCATTCGCTGACGAATATCCGTACCCTTAATGCCCTAGCGCGTAAGCTATTCATTCTCGAGCTGCATCCACGACGGTCGAAAACGAAACATCAGCGAATCTCGGCGCGTGAAGAAATCAGGTTGCGGAATGACGAAGCACCGTTGTCATAGTCGCAAGTCCGTCTCAGGACTCGTGACTCGTCGAGCATTTCAGTCACGTCGAAGTGTAATGATCAGTAAATAACAAATGACCGGCGTCTGCCGGCTGTCCTCATCCTTCATCGTAGGAGTAGCCGGAGTTTCTGCTCGAACTTTCGCGAGAGAGGGCGAGGAGAAGCACGAACGTCGATTCTTCTTACAAGCAGAGCGCGGCCGGAAACTTGCGACACGCGACTCCGCCCCGGAACTTCACTCCCGGGCCTCAGAAACGTACAACCAGTACCGGATGATTCGTTTTTCCTGACGCAAGTTTTGGTAGTTACGTTATCTTGCCGAGTGGCAATTCCCACGGAATAAACCGCCTTTACAATTCTCTCTCGGGCTAAATAATCTATGTAGCAACGCGAATATTATTCGCGTGTGAATTAAAGTAGATGGCCACGCTGTAAAATTTACGAAGAAACTGATAGATTACGTGCAATGAAGAGAATCAACAGTGCAAAATATTTTTATTCCTAAATAAATTTTCTATGCCCTGTATGAATTCACATTTGCACAAGTATAGTTATCATTTTATGTAATAAATCTTTTTCATACAGTAGTTACAATTCTATTATACAAGTTAAAATAATAACTATTACTATTATATTTTGAATACCTTTGTAACTATGTGAGAGTGCACTGCGAAAAAAGATAATTAAAAATTTATTTGTGGAATATAAATTTATTTCACTGAAATAAATCTTTATTTAAATAGAGAAATATAAAATTTTATTCCTAACAAATAAATCAGTTAAGAAAAATGAGATTATAGAAATAAAATATATTTTACTGAAATGTATATTTAATCATCATATAATAAAATATTTTATTACTACTAATATTTTTATTACTACTAAATAACAAAAAACATCACATATAGCATTTCCTTGTTAATATTTTGACTTTTTTCTCAGTGCACGAGAAAAAATTATATAACAAATTATATGATGTAGAAGCTTCGTCTTACAGAGGTTTCTTTTTTCTAGGTGGCATAGCTTCGAAGAGATCTAAAGATTAACTTTTGTTTTTTTACATAATATTTTTTAATTATTTTACGTATAAAATCATTGAAGTAGAATTATAAAAAAATAAATAATTTATGAGATATTTTATACTTTATTCTAATATATTTTTTGGTATAAAATATTAAATATCTTGTAAACTATTTATTTTTTAGTAATTGTACTCGTATTTTAATACCTCTATGCACAAAATAATAACATAAATTAATTTGTGTAAAGAAAACACATTGTATTTCAAAAAATTACGCAATTAATGTAATATGGAATTACACATCTTTTGTACCACCTAGAAAAAAGAAACGTTACTACTCTAAGACGATCATTTCTGTATTATGTAATTTCTGTTAGGTAAATTTTTCTGTTATTCTCATAGTTTGGAAGATATTTAAGGTGGCAATAGTTATTGCCTCATCCTGTATAAGTACATGATGCAAAACTGCAACACTAAAAAGGAAAGCGAAAGAAAATGCGCGTTGTTTCTTCTTTCCTGAACAGAATGTTAAATAAAGCGATCCGACGCATCCGCTATCGAGTTTCCCTGCAAGTATAATTTATGCGAAATTACTTCCTTCGTTCGGGGACGCTCGCCGGCTACTGTGCAGAACTGAAAGAGGCGACGGCGCACAGTCAGTCGTTCCGCATGTAATTTGCACATTGCATCTCTGCGGGGAGAGTTATGATACTGCAGATACGAGATATCTTACTTATGTTCCGCTTTAAAATAGCACGCAAGAATGGAATTTCAAGAAGTTGGGGTGAATGTTGCATTGCGGCGCTCGATGACTTGTTTCCCCTCCACGCAATAAGTTTTGTAATCTCCTCAGTTGCTTAACTTTCTGAGTGCCAATTTTCCGGAAACAACGATGTTCCTGATTCCTTTTTCAATTCTTCTGCAACGCAATCTCGATCTCTTCAGATCAACCCCAATCCTAACGCGACTCGGTTTTCTTCAATCTTCAGCGCGCACTTCTGATTGATTTTACAATTTCTAATAATTCGTATAAAATTGCATAAGTTTTAATAGGTAATTAAAATCTTAATTATTACGTTCTGCCGTTTACGTTTGAGCGATTTAAAAAAATCACGGATTAATTCGCGGCGGAGAAAATTTCTATCGCCACTATTTCATACCGCCTTTGCTCCAATCTCCTGTATTCAAGCCGCCCAAGATGGCGGACGATATTGGGCGCTACTTTCGTATGAGGATCGCGTTGTGGGTCGTAAGAATACAGTATCGCGACTCCGTTCGTCGCCTCGTTTTCTCCCCATACAATAAGTTTTGTAATCCCCTCGGTTACGTAACTTTCTGAGTGGCAATTTCCTCGAACCTGTCCGCGCCTAGTTTCACCCGTGATCCTATCCTTGGCCAACCTTTCAACCCGAGAACCGTCCTCCTTTAACCGCGAGAACATACATACCTTCGACACACCCTCGTTTCGACTCGCCATCATATAGCTTTTGACAGTCCATCTTCTTCATCTTCATTCGATAGTAAGCTTCTTATACTTTCTTACGTAGCTTAGCTTTGCGATTTATTTTCAGTAAGTGGTAGAGTAGTTTCAATATAAATTTATTGCAAAAGCGTTATAGAACTGGTTTTTGGAAAAAGTTTGGACAGAAAAGATTATGTGAAAACGAACTGTCATGCATCTTATATTTCGGATTATGTAGCGTGATTATGTAATATGTTGAAAAGCTCAAGTACATTGAAATTCATATAAAACTAAATGAGGAAATCCGAATTAAATTAATATATTATATGTGTAAGTTAATTCGATGTCATGCTCCATTTTAAAATTAAATATTTAGCCACCCTTTTGCGGTTTGTAAGTGTATGGATCTCTTATGTTTTCAAAACACTATATACTAGGCAAAGTAAACGACATAACTACATAAAATTGCAGTAAACACAATGGGCATTCGAAAAGCAGCATTTGAAGCACTGCATTTTTTCCTATATTAAAAAATAATGGAACCTCGAAAATAATTTGTTTTACTTTGGATGAAGATGTTGACCCGCAAGATGTGTAAGATAGAGATTTCGGAGTGGAGACTTTATTTTGTAGCATTCAGAGATGTCATCTACGCTTTGAGCTAGGAAATTTTCCTTCATGCGGATTTTTCTGCAGAGCTAGCCCCATCAGATTACCACATGTTCCGATTGCTCCAACATTACCTGGCTGATATACATTTTAAGACAGTTGAAGAGGTCTAAAAAGATCTCGAAAAAACTTGATCTTTATCGACTCAAAAGTTTTTTCCGCCCTCGTGGGGCAAAGAAAATAATGAAAATAATGGAAATTGTCATAGAAGATAATGGAAACCATTTCAAACATTGAACTTTTATTTAATTGTTTATAAATAAATTTTGAATTTTATGCAAAAAGGCAACAAATTAACTTGCACCTAATAATTAACTCTAATTAAACCTGATAATTAAAATACAAATGTTAAATTACAGATGAGTGATTAGAAGGCAGTCTTTAAAAGTTTGAAGTTTGCTAAAATCTATGAAAGGGAGTTTCCGAGTTAAAGTAAATAATTGGATTTTTTAAATAAAGGTCCGAAAATCTTAAAAATGAAAAACGCTTCTTATATTTTTTCGATATTTATTCAATGAAACTCTCTAAATATTTGAGATGTTTTACGAATTGCAACATTATTTCTGAATTGTTTAATATTGGTCGATAAATGTTCTGCGCTAAAAGGATAACGTTTATTTAAATTTATCTTGAATTGCGCTCGCGGAATTATCAACGCACCGCTATTATTGCTTTAATATTCTGAGTCGTTTACTGCGCAATGAGTATTATCGCGCTCGGATAGAACAGATGTACTAAGCAAGATTACGGTATTGTTCATGCTTAATAGCCTAATTCCCAGCGCATTAAATTTACGAGTTTCGAATTTCAATGTGCGCGAACCCCCCCGTCTTTTGATCTTGCCATATCCGACGTTGGCCACGGGTCAAATGTATCACTACGGAGCGCAGACTCCTCCGCTCGCTCGGATCAACCCTTTCGATTACTCGCGCCCTGTCCTTGATGACTTGGTACTCTCTTCAAAGCGTACGCACGTACACGTAGACGCTTTAGAATTGGTGCCTTTAAGGATGGCACTCGTGCCGTGAGACTGAACGGCCTCGTGAGATTTGGACGTTCGCGAATTTAACTGCTGACTTCGCTCGATAGAACATCCTCTAGTTACCCGCTAATGGGCTTCGTAAAGTTTAAGCTCGCTATTGAATACGTATGATATAGGTGAGATTCTGTTGTACTAGATGGATTGTTGAACTGGAATTGCTGGAATGTTTATTTTGCTTAAAAGTGCTTTCACATTGAAGTGGCATATTTCTACGATTTGAACAAACAGAAAAGAGCTTTGATTACCAGCTTTTTTTATTTTTTAAAGGGATATTCTAGTCCAGAGCGCGAAAAAGTTTACCTATTTTTAAGAGTTTTTTTTTAGTAAGGAAAACTGTTGCACATATTTGTCTACTTTTTTATACATTTATTTGCGCATATTTAATAAATATCTACAAATTTTGGTTAAATGTTTAAATTTAGTTAAATATTTAATTTTTATTATATAAAAATTTAAAAATAAACATCTTTCAAGTCGGCTAACATAATTTTTCAGAAATTATAGAAACTCTTGACTACAATTGTTGCATATATTACGTAAAATACATGTCTATTTATTATATGAACTAGGACTATTCCAATAAATTTTTATAAATTAATTATTTTTTTATACATGTTAAATTTACTTGATTTTGTTAAAAACTCAATATTATTTTTTAAACTGCGCCTTATTTTAATATACAATAATTTGTAATATTGTTTCATTTATCCTAGTTTACATGATAAACAGACATGTGTTTGTTTTTAAATTTAAATAACATAAAGACTAATAAATATTTAGTTATATACAAATTGATATTTATTAAATATGTACAATTAAATGTGTAAAAGATAGAATATTATGTGTGGCAGTTTTTTTTAATTTTTCAAAAATAGGTTATTTTTAGCGCTTTAAATTATTTTTAATATAAGCTACGCCTGATGTAAATGTACAAATAAATAAGGTGTATATAGCGTGTGGTATTATGCGTTTATCCCTTCCGTTTCTCTTATTTTAGAAAATACATTTCTTAGCCGCGCGGAGATAAGGATGATTTAAACTAGAATCGGACTTTTTGAATAATTGCGACTGAAAGTCGAGAATCACGCGTGTGCTGACGGTGTATTATACGACCATTAAAGTTCCGTAATATCAATATCACCGTATTCCACTTTATGCTAAAGCCTGATGCAGTAGTAACTCAGCAATTTCTCCGCGCGTCCGATCTTTCGAGTTCTTTCCGCCAAAGAGAAAACGAATAGTTTCTGCGAATTTCCTCGGGCTCTGCTCGGATTCTCGCATTCGCAGTCCCTGCGCCATTGCACTTCCCTTTTATTCGATTGTACGGATTGTTCGAGCAGGCATCTAGGACTTCGGTGTGTTTCACACCGAGTGTGTTGCACCCACTCTCCATCTTCTCGACATATACACGCTGTATTATTTACCTCGACGGTCCGTCTTCGCAGTTACGCGCATTTAAATTATCTTTGCTCGCAGAAGCACGCGCGATTCTAGCATATACTATAATTTACGGGACGAGTGGAGCTACGTAATAAATCTCGTGGTCATAATGGACCGCAGTGAAAAGAATTATTTCAGTTGTGTGTAAGACGCGAGATAATACGACACTTGAAAAATCGACACAGCTGCATAGCATATACTCATTATATAAAATTTATTTAATTATATATATTACCACTATGATTATATGAAAAAGTATTTTAATAATTAATAAATAATATAAGACTCTAGAATAATAATTGCATACACAAAGATGGCCTGCCAACGCTGTTTTTGCGTGAATTATTGAATCTAATCAATACAACATATTATTTAAATGCGCAAACGTTTCAACCCAAGTAACAGTGTATGTCAAATCGTTAAACCTCATCGTAATTGCTGTAATTTATAAAAATGAGTAAATGAAAGAAAAACCACATGTACACGGAATGGTCTCATGCTGTTGATTTTTGAGACAAGCAAATAATTAAGTTCTAATAATTTTTACGATATTTATCAATTTCATAAGAGAGGAAGAGATTCCTATTATAATTATATTGTATTTTCAATTTCATTATATTTTAATTTAATTGTGTTTAATAATGCAATCTGCGATAAATCCTGTAATACCTTGCAAACATATTATAATATTTTAATTGTAATACATAATAATACTCCTTTATTATTACGCACAATAAAATAACGCATTATTGAATTAAATAGTTGTTACCGGCATCGCAAAAATAATAAAATCCATTTTGAGAATGTCTTCCACTTGAATTTAGAGATCTATGTACAACGTTAATATTCCATTTTACCCCGAGAGCTCTTCCACCCGCTGGCGACAAATCCTTCCGAGACGAATAGCTACGCGCGCGAGTTGCTCGTCAGAATTACTCCGCCGCTCATTGTCTGACCCGAAACGCTTATTAATGTCGCGGCGTTCTGAGAGTGATAAATTGCTTCGCCCGCGTATCACAGCGCGCGCGAACATTTTTCCGGAAAATGCCGGAAGGTCTTTGTGCTCCCGCGCCTCCCTCCCTCCCTCCTTCCCTCCCTCCGCGTCCTCATTTTTCACGGTTTTCAGTTATGCGAGCGGGCGCTGATGAAATTGGCGAACGGGAGCGCGGCAAAACGCCCCGATGGCTGCGTTGCCGCGCGGGGAATCTGTTTGCTCATTTCTATTTACGAGGGATACGCGACTGTGTAAACCATCGTGTTAATAGAATACGCTCTCGTACCCCAACCCAAAGGAGGCATGTGGGATACGAGATCGTAATCGGCTGCCCCATCGTATCGTTATCGCAATCGACCGTGCAGCCATCCACGGGCGGAAGCTTGACTTCGCTCAAGAAACACGCGCGCGTGCAAATTCGATCTCGTACGATGCCCTTCGTGAGATGATGTCTTGATCTTCCATAACATCTTGCGAAAGTAGAAAGGAAGAGATAGAGAGGAGTGCTTGGGCTTTATTTTTGGATTGCCCGTTGAATTTCTTGCTTCTTTTGCATTGTTTTCCCACGAAAAATGTCAGTTTTTTTATTCAAAATGTAAATACCGTACAAGCGCAGTGTTGGGGAAAATAGTTGAAATAAAAAATAGTAATAGAAATATTTATTTAAAGGATGTGTCTATAAAAAATAATATTCGAAATAAGTATTTTGTGTATAAATATAAAAAAGTAAATAGTGTTTATATGTACTTTTACTTAAAGATATGATATTTATTTTAAGTATCGATATATCATGGAAAAATAAGTTTTCCTTATTTTCTATTTCTTAAGAGTAAAATGGAACATAGTAAGACCAAAAACATTAGTACACATTTCATGGATGCATAGATGTAACTATCATTTTTGTTATCTTAATTTAAAAAAGATACGTGAATTTATTTTAAAATAAATATGTTTATAGAAATTAAGTTACATCTGTATATACAATATTATTTATGAGATATTCATGCTGTTTTTTATTTTAGTATTTTTTATTTTTATTTATTAACAGAAAATAGTAAACAATTGTATAGAAAATAGAAAAAAACTTATTTATCCATAACACATCAAAACTTAAAATAATTGTTTTGTTTCAAATAAATGTATTTATAAATATTAAATACTATTTGCTTTTTTTATATTTACTATAAAAAATACTTATTTCAAATGATATTTTTATAGATGCATATTTTAAATAAATACTTTTATTAAATGTATTGTTCCCCAGCTCTACAGACGTAAATTTAATATATCCCAAATTTAATTTAACTTATTTATATGTTTTAACAAGATACATGTTAACTTTTTGGTTCTTTTACATTCTTTTGATGAACGAGTAAACAAATGTTTTCAGATATTTAGTAAAAAGTAATGTATTATTTGAAGTATATTGTTTTTCTCTCGAAAAAGATTTATCCAAGCGTGTATCAGATCGGTATTTATGGTCACAAATAATTTTCAATCTTTGAAAGAAAAAAATGAATCAATTCATGAATAAATCTATAATAAAATACGCTTTTAATCGGAGATTAAAAATTATTTACGACTGTGAATACCGCTCTCAGTCTATTCAATTTAACATTTCGTAATGCACTCTATTTTATTTCGTCATAGATTGCAGCACAGAGGAGGATGATAAAAATAAATATCATTTTCCGACCTCGACTTAGTCGCGCAATTGTCGTCGACGTCGTTTGCGAGTCGTCGATTTATCTGAACGGCAAAATCCAGCTTCTCGATCGCAGGTAAAAGGGAATGCGCGTTCATATTGCTGCGAGCCGATCGAGCGTATACCGCGACGAATTGCAACGAAGCGAGCAACGGAATAAAACGGGTAGAAAAGAACGGACCCTTCGGCAATGCACTCGATACCGAAATCGACGATACCATCCATTTCGAAATATCGCCGGCGCAGTTCCGAGCCAAGTACGACTGGAATAGGAACTGGTCGGAAAACTATGGTGGAGTATCGTAACGGTGGGACACTTTGTACAGGCATTTGCTCCGCTTTTCGCTATCGTAACGGCAAATAAATATTGCCCCAGTGCCGGGCAAGATTCGACGCGGCTTAGCGCGGTGAAATACGACGTAGACCGTGAGTAAAGCGCAGCGTGCTTTGACATTAACGGCATTACCGCGTTCTCTTTTCATCGCGCACGGCCATTAGTTCACATTAACGTGAGAAAGAATTTCTGTTTCTCGCGTAATAATTTCTAAAGAATAGAAAACACATTATAACATGTTCTTTTGTGAAGACGTAGCCATGGCATATACGACAGCTATTACGTGATACGTATATTTTTAACGAGATTATAAATATTTCTTTAGAATTTTTCCTAAATCTTTAAAAGTAAATATCTTCAAGTAATAAATATTTCATAATTATATGTATATAAGGTGACGGTCCCAATTATGGGTCATTTAAGGTTAAAATTATTTTTATTAATTTGTATAAATTTAACGATTAATCGTTTGAAAAAGTTTTTAATGCCAATGTAAACAGTAAATATTGTAATGTCAAAGAAAAATTATTAGATATTTAATATAGGGTAAAGTTGCCTATTATGAGATACCTTTTTTTAAAGGCTTATAATTTATTTAAT
>QKQZ01044921.1:0-10025 GCA_003595255.1 Solenopsis fugax | reverse complement strand
CATAGCCGACTTTCGTAACCATCGACGCTTCGCGTAGAGGACGAAATATCTTGCCACCGTTTCCCCGGCTTCTTGCCTCCGTCGGTAATTAACGCGACCTTCCTGTCGCCGGAAAAGTGTAAAGGGACGCTTGGGGTTTGGGACGGATGGCTTGAACGGTGTGTGTTTGTGTGCGCGCGCGCGCGCGCGCGCGCGGGGGTGGACTATTGCGAGCGAGAGCGTAATTCCGTTAAGTGTCTTCGTAAACTTCGTTAGCTGCATTTCCCGACATTACCCACCCTACCGCGCTGCCGCGCTGCCACGCAACCCCCGATACGTCCCTCTCGCGAAGCGGAATATGAGGTCGCGAACGACAACGAGAACGACGACGAGGACGATGACGACGGATGGTGGTGGTGGTGATGGTGGTGGTGGTGACGGCGACTACCATCGCCGCATGGTCGGTAATGTTACCGCCGATAGGTTGCATCGATGGTTTTTCAAAGTTGCGTAATGGACGAGAATCGAGCGGAAATATATTTCAACACCAGTTATTAAACTTAGCAATATCGAGATTACAATTACTCATTACAATTGGCCATAGTCATGCAAGAAACGTCCAACTCACAAAATTATAATTTTTGAATAATTGTAATCAGTGGTAGTCCATACATTTGTCTACGTTAAACAAAAAAGCCTAATATGTGCTTAAAAATTAATAATTAAAAAAAAAACAGTTTCTACCTACATTTTTAAATCACTTCAAATATTACACTAGTCGACAAAAATTCAACACTTTTTGGCCTTAAAGAAAACGAAGTTGTTTCTGATAGATTTTGATGCGCTGATTACAAATTTTTAACCTCTTGTGTCACATTTATTTATATTGAACCANAACCTCTTGTGTCACATTTATTTATATTGAACCAATTGTTTTGAAAATTTGTATCCGAAGGTTTTTCTGGTCGCTGATTACGAACTTGAAGACAATTTTCAAAACAATTTATAAAAACATACAAAAAACCCTGACACAAAAGGTTAAAAAACAAAAAAATTTAATTTGCTCTATTTTAGTGAAAAAAAGTCGGATCATAGCAATCGAATATGCGTTGGAAAGGGTAAGAATAACACTTTAATGTGACATTCGGCTGGATGCTGAACAAAAATTGATAGACATTTTATAAGTCGTTGAAAATGGCCAAAAACCTCATTTTTTGCACCTTTAAGTTAGAATATCTCAAAAACTTGACGTGATAAGACATTTTTGCGGCCAGATTCGTAATCAGCGCATCAAAATCTATCAGAAACAACTTCGTTTTCTTTAAGGCCAAAAAATGTTGAATTTTTGTCGACCAGTGTTATTTGTATTTTTCTCGAAATGGACTTCATGTGGGTTGGACGTTTCTCGCATAACTATGGTCAATTGTGAATGTTAACGCCAGGAAAATTCTTTACGTCTCACGCATAAAATCAAGCTCCTCTGAATTAAATTTTCTCTTCAACTTTCTTCACGAGGCAATAAAAAGAGAGATGACGTTACGTTTCTTATACATTTTTTTGTTCTCTCGAAAAATACGTTGAAATGTAACTAGCGAAAAGATTTGAGCGCGGCAACACTCGCGCAAAATCGCGCTAATCAAGAGTAAATGATTCCGTTATTGAATTATATATCAGTTCGATGCACACTCGATCAGTTGAGATGTGCGGGCACGCTGATATTATTTCGAGAGCCCATGAATAATGGACAGAGCGTATATTAGTGTTGCAAATGTAACATTAGTTACATTCGAATCAAAGATAATGATAATCATTAACCGTAATTTACAAATAATATATGAGTTGATTATGCCAAAATGCATAGTAATTTTCACCGGAGCAAATCCGCGTGCAGTCTCGGGATCGCTAACGAACCGAAAACTATAGTCTGCATTGCGATGCACTGTTAAATTACTTTTACAATCTATTATGTATTCGTTACTAACTGAAGAGTGAATAATCGCGTGTTCTTTTCTTCATTTTTATATTACTTTATAGTACTCTATTTGTTCGCGCCACGATAAATAAACAGGGGAACTTTGCTCGAATTCTTAAAGTATCGAATAAATATATAAGAAAAGAACATATTTCCTGTAAGGTGCAGTTAATTCTTACTGATTAAAATCAGGTTAAAAGTTAGTTTAAAATTCCACAAAACATTGACAGTATCTTCAAAAGCATAGAATCTTTCAACAGCAAACTGTGTTGATTGTACAAATACATTCGTCACGCCGTTACACGTTAAATTCTTGAGAGTATCCTTTCCGTTCGTGATAAAGAAGCGCGCCGCGGGCAGATGCTAGCAGATCGGGATGCTGTATTAAATATAATAACTGCGGCGGGTCTTCGCGCTTGAACTGCTCGAATTATGTTACATCATATTCGCTTTGTGCTTTTCGAGTATCGCCAACTACAATAGGGGCAGACACCTGGAACGCTCGCGCAACGTCGTTTCGTGTTCGAGGATACAATGTATCCACTAAACCACGTAAAACTGACGGAAATCTCTCTTTCGATCAACTCGGCAACATTTTCATTAACAAACGCGCCACCGTATCCGTCCGTGTTTTAAACGTAACAGGTGAAATAGATGAATTTCAAGCGAGCGACATTTTTGGCTGATCGGTAGGATTATCGATAGGATGTATGGACGAAAAAAAAAATAAAACATTTTTTTCTGTGTGACTTACCAACGTCGAGCATCTTATCGTTTTTCTCTTGGCGTAATTTCTCTGAAATAGAAAAATATTAAATATTATTAAGAAATAATAGAAATTCTTAGTGAAAAACGTACTATTTTGGTAAATCAAATTTTACAATTTCAATTGCTCGGTACGATCAAAAATCGAAATAAATAAATATACAAAAATATATTGTATATTAAAAACAATCGAAATAAGCATGTACGTCTCACTGGATGTACATACGTGTTATAATATTATTTATAAACAATCAAACAATGAAACACAAGTGTTTTGACCTCATTATTGGGTCATGCTTGTTATAATTTAAATTTATACAGCGAGGCTCTTACGTGCTCTTTATTTCAATTGTGTTTTATTTTGAGGAGCCTATAATTTTGACTATAAAGATACATACATGTAAAATAAATAAATAAATTATATAAATAAAATAAATAGGTTATATATATATATATATATATATATTTAATACAAATATGTAATTAATTGTCAATGCTATTTAATATTATTTTTATTCTCTCTATTTAATATTATTTTCCTCTCTTATAAACGATTTATTTGGACATTTCGATTTCATCATTCGAAAAAAAAGAGATTATTTTCTGACCTATCTTACTGTCAGTTAAACTGTCGGTGAGATTTAGAGGCAAAACGAGTGGAGGGAGAAATAAAAATTACTACGCGCGAAGCAACGCGCGGCCGATGCGAGGAAAAAAGAAATAAAGGCGAAAAAAAATTCCGAGGGCAACACGAGCCGCGCTGAAAAGATCCTCGCTAATAGGCATTATATTTTTCATTCTGTACATTACGAGAGGCAGAGTAGGATTATACGGGGTCTGTCAGCGCGGTCTAATAACTGGTCTAAGGCCCGCCCCGCATCTGATACGGAAAAAGGACCCTTTCCTATACATTGTGCGTATTAAATACTAATCGCAACGCGTGGAAGCGTGATCGTGATATAATGGCATCGAGGTAGGCGATATGCGTACGGCAGCTTCAAAGGATACCGACGTAAAAAAAAATAAAAATACGTTTCGTATGCGATCTTCATACGATTCTTCCGTAATTTTTCTTATTTAACAAAAATAATTTCGTAATACATCTAAAAATAAAATTGTTAAGCATGTTCTCTATTCTTCAACTTCAAAAAATCTCATTTATCTAGAAAAAAAGAGAATGAAAATGGAAATGGATAATAGCGTCCGCTGTGTTACTGAATTCGCTGCGTATCGTTCTTTCTATAGCATCGAAAGAGAATAGACATGTCAGAAACGATATGCGTGTAACTCGCTCTGACTGTACCGTTATTAAAATAGCGCCTTCGTATTTGCAATCACCACGAGGCCATCGGCCATCGGCCATTTTCTGTCGCCGCATGGCGATCCCTTGCCCCAAGTGTGGTCGGCTGCTGCAATTTCCTCCCTTGCTCGCTTCGAACGCGCTCTGCCTCCAAAGGGGTTGCTCAGGCCGATGTTCCTTCAGCAAGGGGTCGCCGCACAGAGGGTTCATCTCTCATGCGAGGTGGGTTGATGGCACGGAATTTCACCTCCGTCGACCGCGGAGAGATATCTCGGGATATTATCCCTCGGGAAGCCGTGTAATGAAACCGTTCCGGCACCCCCGTGGCATTATTCCCTCACCGATATAGCTTACCACCCTCCAAGGATATAGATGCATGATATGGGACACAGCTGCACACGTCGGTACCGATACGCCCCCTCCTTTATCACGTGTCTCGTCCCTTAACGGAGGATAAACATAGCAGAGCCGGCGTCAGCAACGACAGCATCATTAAGAAATCCCCGAGCTCCATTATACGAGCCCTTCACCCTTTTCAGGATCGGCCGGTCGCCATTTTCTACCGATTTCTCGCGAGGGGTGCATAAAATGAATACGGGATAGAATATCGCGCGTCTACAGAGAGAGAGAGAGAGAGAGAGAGAGAGAGAGAGAGAGAAAGAGAGAAAGAGAGAGGGAGGGAGAGGACTTTCTCTGACCCTCTACGAGTTATTGCATGCATAAAAACAGAAATTTTTTTGTTTTAGATAACATAATTGCACGATGTAATTGCGTATGTAAATTTAAATCCCTTCGAGGAGAAGAAGGTAATAGAAACATTTTTTAAATACGCTTATAACAGTTTTATAGTTGTTAGAACATAACGGAAAATCATTGTTTCGACCGGTTTATATTTAACGAGGACGGACTAAAAGAGCGAAAAGAGAGAGAGAGAGAGAGAGAGAGAGAGAGAGAGAGAGAACAAGCATCGTTATTAGTGAATCCACGTAATTGCTTTATCCCCTCATGTATCATACCAGCATTTTTCGATTCTTCTCCATATGCACCAGATAACGAGATATCGTGTGTCGAAAGATGATAGTTTTTAAAAACGACAGTGCGCTGTGCACGAAAGTTACGAAATATGTCGCACACGCGACGAGGAAAATACAATAAATTGCAGTCATCTTCTTCCTTCATCAAAATCCCTTCGTCTTTAATTTTTCATGAAAAATAATAGAGAAAAAATTGGGTATACATTTCTGATATTTTTTGCACGTTGGCTAACGATATGAATAAAGGATATTTAGACGTAACATGATAACGGCTCACTACGCGTACGAAAAAGAGATTTTCGTACACGAATGCTTTCTCTTTGAGCGCGCAGAGCATAGATACTGTCATATCTTTTTGTGCCTTTTATACGTTAACATACGTTATATGAAAAACTTCTCATTTATGTGCAATTTTTCTGCGATTCACTCGAGTCGCATCTTGCGTTTCGTCTGCGCTTCATTTTCTTTTATCTATTGCGCTCGTATCGCTTTCCTCCGGTACTATCGCTATTAGACGCGCCATATTAATCAATAATTAATATCTACCCGTGTACATATATAATTATCGCGTAAATCGCATATATTATGAAAAGCGCCTATGTTAAGCTTATCTTCGAAATTCTTTCAAAACATCATCAAAGCCTTTTCCTCTCTGAAAACGTTATCGAACTCTTTTGCTTCTAGTTTCTTTCAACATTTCTTAACATTACTTATGAATAAATTTTCCAGAATGTAGAAATATTGAAATTGGCTCCATTCAAAACGTTTTTTCGTTCAGATTCGCTTTGGCAATTTGTTACTCTCAACCGAAAGATAAGATCGTTTTTCTTCATTTTCGTCGTTTACATGCTGGAATCGTGTTATCATCAAATCGAAATACGACGAATGATGTTTTCGAAGAGAGAGGCGATTACGTGAAATGGAATTTTTCAATATATTCAATATACACTGAAAAAGAAGACTGGTTATAACTGGCTATAACCAAATGTATAGTGAAATAGTATCAATTAAATAAATATTTGGTCAATGTAACCAAAAATAATTTTACTTTTCTAAATATTTAGTAACTTATACCAGATTTGATAATACTTACTAAATATTTGGTCAATGTAACCAAAAATAATTTTACTTTTCTAAATATTTAGTAACTTATATCAGATTTGATAATACTTACTAAACATTTAGTAAAATAAAATTATTTTTGGTTATATTGACAAAATATTTATATGATACTATTTCACTATACATTTGGTAGTTATAACCAGACTTTTTTTTCAGTGTATATATTGCACATTGGCGCATCTCGTTGCATTATAGTTCTTATTGCGGTAATCTCATAATCTCAGTTCTGAATCTGACCGCGGAAGCTACCCACGGAAGCGGCGGCACGTTTCTTCAGATCGTTGACTTTGTCCATTCAGCGAAACCTACCTATGCCCTATAGCAATAGCACCGCGCGCGTACAGAAGCGGGACCGGGTTTCTCGAGGACCTCGTACGAGAGAGCAATTTCCGATTTGCCGTACAATAATATGACGGAAATGTCAGTCAATTAATAAGCATAACGAACCTGACTAATTTCCGCCTTTGTTCCGCTGCGCGGCCCTGGATGGATGAATGAGTGGCCATTATGCGCCTGTATATGTGCAGCCTTTATGATTGGTCAGATCCGTATCACGACAGCCGGTTCCGCTTTTACCGGGCCGAGCCGCGGCCGACGACGCGGCGAAACTTCGTGAACCTTTTTAACCGCGTGCACGTGCCGACGGGATATCGTTTTCGTTCTTGGTCCTGCATCTTTCGTCTTCCCCCAACCTTCTCTCGTACGTCAACTCGCTTTTTTTTTTTCTTACGCCTTCATCTTTCGTCATGCCGCGCTCCTGCGGCCGGCGCAATGGCGAACAGAAAGAATGAAAGAGAAACTCGCGACAACGCGACAATCCGAAATCATCGCAATAGACATTTTACACACACGTGCGCGTGTGTATATGTATGTTTAATTTTGTTAAATAGAGTAGGAATTATCTATTAAATTGTGTGTGTTTCTAAGCATCGATTAATTTAAGAAGCCAAGAATAATTCTACACAGAAAAAAAATTAATATCAAATCAACAATTTATTGTTTCATATATAAGCAAGAATATCAAATCTTCTTGGAAGAATTTATAATCTTAAACAGACATAATTTGCTTACATGGAGAAAATTTTTCTCTTCACGTAAGCAAATTATGTCTGATTAAGATTATCAAATTCTTCCAAGAAGATTTTATATTCTTGCTTATATATGAAACAAATTGTTGATTTAATACTCATATTTTCTGTGTATAAATTGATGATTCTGAGACGATGTCCTTAAACGAGTTCGAGTGAAACGACTGACTGATTGATACATGTGAAACCGAGAAATTTTATAATCGCGAAATATCATCCGATCGAAATATTCGAGAATGGAAAAAAAAGTGGTAAAAAATGCAGTTCCGAAATCAGTATTTCATGCGAATACGAGAATCGCGTTTTTATATTCATGGAAATATTCAAACACGCTAGGTGAGAAACCAATGGTTATGCGCCGAACGCACGTCGTTACGCCTTCGCTGTGCTTTCATTGTACGATTGGAAAATATTTGCGTACATTTTCGAACACAATTACGCATTTTTTGGCCGCATCTTTAGCAATTTTAAAATTTCACATAGATTTCATCACGCATACATATATAAATAAATAAAAATATATGTGTATTTGCAATTAAAAAAAAAAACAGTAAAACAAAATTAAAAAATATTGCATATAAAATTAACTCTGCTTTTAAATAAAGCTTGGAACGTTCCACTCTAGAAATCACAAATATTCCTTAACGAATAAGTAAACTTAGTTTAGCATATTACGAAAACAATATAATAGTAGTTATTGGAATCCATTTCGTGCATAGACCGCGGGCGAAGATTAAATAATAAACGTTAATCGGTTTTATGGAAGCGTTTCGTTTCGCACATCGGAGGAATATTATTTTTATTATTTTCAACGATAACAATCGCCACTGTTGAACCGAGTAGAATTCACTTTTCGGTTTCGGCCGATTACTTGAAAACTTTTCCAAGGGACTGCGAATAATGGTGGCGGAAGGGGTTGGAGATTTCGCTGAAGGATCATCGCGCTTTAAGCGTTTTCATTTCGTGGCGTTTCTCCGGACGCGAAGGGTCGTAGGAAGAAAAAAAAAGGCAGAAGGGGAAAGGTTCGCGATGGCGTCGTGGGATTCGTTGCTGATTGGACGATGGCAAGGGTACGCATTTTTAGCCACCCTTCGGATCTGCCCTCATTGTCATTTTAATTTCGATCCCCTCGGGGTCCAACGGGAGGATGGGGCGTAACAGGGGGAACGCTATAGGAGCTACGCACCCTTGGCAAGATTGGCTCGACGACGCAGAAACTGGTTACAACGGAAATACGGTGAGATTATACCGGGTGACCTAAAATAGAGTTAATAAAAGTTTTGCAGATAGTTTTGACTCGACACTTATATTCACTTATTTACATCCAATTTAGTTATTTCTAGGGAAAAAAGAAATGTCAATGTTGCTTTGATTATTTTTCAAGACATGACTTCAAGAATAATATAAATATATATAAGTAATAATCTTGAATGTTCGTTTTTAACTCTATAATTAAAAAAAAATCTCAATTTAAATAAACCAAAGCATCTTGCCCTTATTAAGAGTTACTCTTTTCTAATTTTTTTAGCGTAACTATATATTTAACCTCTATGACTTCGTGTCTCGTTAACTAACGCCCGGATATAAATCTATCCATAGCCGATAGCTACCGCGAGCGATCGAGTATCGGTGTCAATCAAACAGCGGACGACAGGTCGTCTTGAAAACGAGAGAGGAAGAGAAAGAGAGGAGATCCCGATAGGAGCAGAAATGAATTAAAAAAGAGGAAGACAGGCAGCCAGCGGGAAAGAGAGAATAAGGTAACAAAAAAATGTCGGAGAAGTAGGAAGAGGGTGGTTAAAGGGTGGCAAGCGGCAGCGAAGGGAGGGGGAGGATGGGTGCCTTTCATCCTCTTCCTCTTCCTCCTCCACCTCCGCCTCCTCTCACCGAGGTTTTCCGCAGGAAGAGCACAACCCCCGGCTGCGTGTGACAGCCATTTTAATTCCGAGCCCCGAGGGGGCCCCTGATTTTCATTCCCCATGATGGAACATCACCCGCCTGCCCGCCCCTGCCGCTGCCTCGTCCCTCTTCCATCTCTTCCCTCGTCCTCCTCTTTCTCCTCCTCCTCCTATGCGGCGAAAAAGCTTTCAGACCGCATCCGCGAGCATGAGGGAGTTCGGATGAGCACCATGCTCGGCGCCGCGTCGGCTATCTTGGCTGTCGCATAGCGAATCAAATAAAAGCTCCGGCTGTGGGGTTGCAGGGATGAACCGCCGTCGTTTAATTTCGGGAATAAGAACTCTGCCGGAGCGCTCGAGGGCTGCTCACTTCCCGCAGGCACCATTATCGACTAGTCGATGAAATCTAGCTGATGCCGCCTGCTCTATTTTCCTGTTAGATGCAAGAAGGGGAAATGAAGGAATTCGCGAAATATGTCGAAAGAGCTTCGATACGATAGCCCGTTCGATGTGTCTTGATAATTCTAATACACACGTACATAAAAAAAATATTTTTTAAATAATTCCAATAAGTATATTATAAATATTTTGCTATTTCTATGTTATTTTTGGATTGCATGTGACTAAAAATAACATCATAGAATTTAAATTCTTTTTGAATTAAAAAAACATAAAAAATTAAATAAAAGTTCGTATGCGTAAACGCGCACGCGTATACAGTACCGGTCAAAATTATATCACCTTTCGATTTTTTGAGCATTTTTATTGAAGTGTATTGAATGCACTCAAAATTTTATAGTAAACACTTGATAGAAGGTACACCTTGTACATAAAGTGTAATGAGATTTGACAATATATGCTATGATC
>QKQZ01044919.1:0-13701 GCA_003595255.1 Solenopsis fugax | reverse complement strand
CGACTTCTCGTGAAGAAGCTTCAAAGAAAAAGAATCTTTTTTTTTTTTTTGTTAGTATGGCAAACGCACTAACACGCTACTTTTGGCTCGCGTGATATATGCCTGAAGCATTTTAATCGTTGATTCGAAGTTCTGCCAACTGCTGCGTCGGATGACCAAGGAAAAGGGGAACAAACAAAATGAACGAGCAAAGGACATCGTTCGAAATAGTACGAAGTTATCTGTTAAATTACGTCGGGTGATCATTTCGCAAATTCACTCATTATCTCGAATTGGTTTTGTTTTCGACATCGTTATCAAATGTATCAGCATTCTTGGATAGTTGTGATTTGTTTCTGAGATAAAAATAATAATAGGCAATTAATAATAAATACACAGAGAGAAAAAAATGGTAGTGGTGGTGACTACAAGGGGACAACCATACATTTTTTGTTAATATAATTATGATATATAGTTAAGTGAACTATATTATACTTATTGCAACTAAATTAATGGTTAAGAGGACTAATAAAAAATAGTTGTAGTATACTATATAATAAAGTAATTACAACTATTTTTTATTAATTTTCTTAACCATAAATTTAGTTGCAATAACTATAATATAGTTCACTTAACTACATATTCCAATTATATTAACAAAATTTGTATGGTTGTCCACTTATAGTTGTTACCACTACAATTTTTTCTCTCAGTGTATGTGTAAATAATAATAAATGAAACATATTCGTATTTTTTAACTAAATCAAAGTTCAAGTTATTGTATGTGTGACATTTTTCGTAATTATTAACTATAGAAAATACTTCAATAATTATTATTGATTACAGAAAAACTTAAATATTATTTACTTTCTAATTAAAATCAAATAAATTCTGAGTTTAACTTTACGCATTTAACTTAATACATAAAATACTTGAAGAAATTCAATCAAGTTGAAAAATTTAGTCAAACTAACAACTTTTTCTTCTCAATCTAGTGTAGATGTTTCTTTGCGACGACGTTCAGCGAGCGTCGCGATTCGCTAACTCGCTACTCGCGAAGACGTTTGACCCGCTTTTCCTTCTTTTCCCGCTTTTCTCTCCGTATTCGCACTCGCGACGGGTAAACGCGAAAAAGCGCACGAAATTCCGATGGGACGCGCGTATCTCGACGGGAGACGAAGCTGCACGTCGAAATCCCGATTACCGCGTGACCGATAATACGGGGCAAAAAACTTGTAATCGACATCCGGACCCTACGTTTCCCCGTAATCGGCTGAAGTAGGGCAAATAAGTAGTCTGTTATTATCAAGTCGGCCCTTCCATAAATGGAGAGACGGCATTCGCGGCGTGACGGTAAACTACTCCGGCGTGCGTGCGGCGAGTTCTCCGGAGTGCGTAGCGGTGTACTTGACCGAGCGTTTTATTCCGAGGAATGCTATCCGGACATTTTTACACAGAGAACGTTTTATGCTTTTCTCACGTTTTTCTTATTAAATTCTTTTCCAAAGCAATTGTCTTTTTTTTTTTTATTTTTTTTTTTTTGCGAGAACGATCTGCGACGCGAATGCGTTGTGAGTTAATGCGCTGATCAAACGCAACGTTCGAGACGTGAACGGTTGCGTTCGCTTCGCTTATATTCGCGATTAATGCGAGCACGGCAAATGCGTAATCGGCCGCCTCCAGGTACCGTAGGATAGAACAATTACACACCCACCGCGAGAGGCTCTATAGATCGTTACTCCCGAGTAGAAAATAGCCGATCGCGAACTTCGATAAAATTCTAGTTTCATTAGGCCGGGCTCGCGCGCTTTATCTAACGTTATTCCGTTCGCTCGGCTGACTTTAATGCTGTCCGTGCCGTTTACGAGAGGTACTTACGAGGGCCTTGACCGACACCCTGGCGAAGACGAGTGCGTCTCTGGTGAACCGCGAGTAACCCTGCTCGCATAATCTCAGATCACCCATCGACCTCGCCTTCTACGATCGGGGCGAGAGCGTCAACGAGAATACAAATTAGCGGTGAGTCGTTTCGAGAGACGCGAGCTCTGTGAAATATTGATCGCAAGCGATAACGGAGCCGTCTTATCAAAGAAATATTCGGCAATCTACGTTAGAAGTTCTTGAAAAGTCGCCAGCAAAAAATGTTTCACATGTCGCACGCAATTTTTTTTTTTTTAATTTCGTACACCGGCACTTTGATATTCAATTTTAATTGCCACGAGACCTCGTGGCACTGTTTGAATAATGAAGCTGTGCTTTATTGAAAACTTTTTTATCTCGTGTAAAAGGATAAAAATACTTTCTATGAGAATATAATTAGCAGAAAATAAATAATTATGTTATTATTAGAAATATGTGTCACAGAACTCGCGCTCTAGATGCGATTAGTATATTATCAGGATGTTTATTTGCTTGGAATTGATGTAAATACTGTTGCCACATTATCAAGCAAATATCGAAAGTGGCTCATGCAACAACAATTACATAATGCATCTTTTCATTCCTGTCGTACACACCGGTAATTAATTTGCAACATCGTTAATAAGCATTTGCATGCTTGCAAATTTTGTCTAGGCATCTAGGTAATCGACCTCCTTACCTCATTACTATGATAGAAATCGCAAATGAATAAAAATTACGAATTACTAAAATTTGCAGAATGTTGCAAAATACAAATGAAAATTTATTCGTAAATCGAGAAAACGCGGCTTCTACTTTTTCAATTAGCCAAGTATCTCATAAAGAATTTATCTTCAAGTTTTTAAAAGAATCTTAGTGCCCTTTTAAATATAACTTAAAGCTAAAATATAATTTTAAGATCTCTCGTATGGAAAGAGATTTATGATTTAAATAAAAAATAAATATTAGTCAAAATTTGCACGACTATCATAACATTATTTTCAACTACATCGATCAGAACAAGAACAAACACGAGGCATTCACGATACGTGGACATTTGTACAAGTTAGTATAATATACAAACCTCCTCGGTTTCCATCGAGTGGCTCGCTTTCCCAAAAGTCGCCTGATCGCCGTCGCTCATGTTCGAGATGTCGCCAAAGCTGCGACACTGTTAGTGACAAAATATGTATCTGACAAATGTATCAGTACTATTAACGAAGCAGATTTGCGGCGAAAGCGTATGTTATTAATTAAGTCGGTAATCTCATCGATCGAGAAAATTGAGCCTTTCCGATTCTACGGTGGAAAGGCCACGACGATGGAGTAATTGACGACACTTTATCCGGCGCGTCTTCTTCGCTGCAAACGCGACCGAGAGCCGGCTACATGGTTATTACTTACTAATTGCTTGATGGAGACGCCGGTCGCAATCCGCTCCCTGCACAACTTCTCCTGATCGCTACGACTCGTCTCCGAGACATAGTTCTGTGTCTGCGTGCGCAAAAAGAAAAAGAACAAAAATGCAGGCAGGTCAGTATGCAACATGCGGCAACATATGCGGATACGTTCGGAGCGTTTTTAACGCGATCGCGTAAATTGCAATCGTACACTGAGAGAAATAGTTTGGTAGAATAGTGATCAAATGAGTTTTATAGTTACTGGTACCAAAAAACTTTGTTACATTTAACAAAACCTTTTGTAATTTATTGTATGAAAATAATTATTTGGTTAAGGCTACAAATTGTTTGGTCAAAACAACTATATATTTAATAACTATCACTATAAAATTCATTTGATCACTATTCAACTAAACTTTGGTTGATTTTACCAAACATTTCTCTCAGTGTACGGAGCGCAAAATTTTCGCAAGGCATTTATCTTATTTAATTATACATTAATACCGATCGTCACACGTGTAATTCACTCGGATTGGCATCAACAGGGAAGATAAATACATCTCTTCACTTTGTGAAAAGGGATTGGAAATACGGCCCGTCATGTCAACTCATATTACTCAGGTAAAAACGCGAGAATTTTAGCTAGGTCACGCTCGTGCGACGACAAAATTACACACGCAATTCCCGAAAGTAACTTCGTTGGCGAGCTTAATCAAGCAGCGTAGGTAACTCTTAATTGCTTAATGGAACGATTGTACGCCTGCTGCGCCCGCCGCTAATTATTTAGAGCCGCGCTAGCTGGCCGTTCTCTCGCATCTAGTAGATCACTGGAGGTGAGTGGCCGGGGCCAGGATAAATCTCCGTTCGCGCGTCTATTCATCTCGTCGGCTGAGAAACGAATCTAGAAAATGGTACTTGCATCGCGCATAAATGCAACGCGTCGTTGGGAAACAGCTGTGCCGAGAGAAGTGAGGGGAAACGAAAAGAAAATGGAATGTCTGAGAATACAGGGCATTTCGCAGGATCCGACTTAAATGTCAAAAGTTGCTCCTTAAGATGAATTCTATGTTAATTTAAACATGAGCTATTTCATACTGCAGATTTAATTTCCAAGGCGCGTAATAAAATTAGATTCGAGTAAAGACTGAGGATTAAATTACGTTCAGGCTGTAATTATTGGCGTGTGTAATTTGCGGTTAATTCTCAGATACGTACGCTTCAGCGCAACTTACCAGTGACTTAACATTGACGTTCGATAAATCGTCCTCGTTGGAAAAATCGATCATCTCCGAATGAGATCGCCGAGTGCCCGTATGCATGCTTGCGTCTCGTAAGCTACAGTTCTGATGGAAAAAACAAAAGAAACACGAACACACTGAGCATGCAACTGCATGAGAGATTAATAAGCTGCGTCTACGCTAACTTGCGCCGTTAGTCGCGTATACGATAATCAAAGGCAGGAATAATTATTGCACGCTCCACGTCGATACCACATTTCGTTTTATACGACGCATTTCTTCACAATTCGATTTTCAGAAATATGATCGAAAACGCTCTCTTTCAATTTCTTTCGTTCGCAAACTTTTCGATCGATATCTATTTTAGCTTGCATTTACTATATAAAAAGCTTTTCTTACATAAAAATAAATAATTTGCTACACAATCTCATCCGCACAGATGCCTGCGCATCATTAGACGATATTATACAAAATCGTATTAACTTATAAATAGAGACATTACATATTTTAGAATCAACACGTATATTCGCACAATAAAAAATATACATAGTATTTATGCTAAAAATTGGTCCTTGTTAAAATTTTATATTGAATATTTAACACATACCCGAGCATTAAATTATTTAATATAAAAATTTGAGTGAACCGTTTGGAATGTACACACACATACAGTACCGGCCAAAATTATATCATCTTTCGATTTTTTTGAGCATAACTTTTATCGACGTGTATTGAATGCACTCAAAATTTTATAGTAAACACTTGATGGAAGGTACACCTTGTACATAAAGTATAATGAGATTTGACAATATGTACTATGATCTTCGAATTTTTTATTAATTTTTTCATAGTCGCACTTTCGTGCTTTCTTTGATTTTCGTGTCGCAATCATTGTTTTTATCATCATAACCTAGTTTTAGCAGTTAGATTTAATATTCCACATTATTTATACTTGTTATAATGACTCAAAATTTATTATTAAAATTTAACATATTTTGGAAATTTCAAATAAAATTAATTTTTTCACAAGTTGCTGTTTTCATTATTAGATAAAAAGTAATTATTTACGTAAGTTATACTTATCATCAAAAGATATTATGATTTAATAGAGATTCGTCCCCTTTAAAACAGTTATGCTAAAAAAATCGAAAGGTGACATAATTTTGGCCGGTACTGTATGTTAAATAATATAAACTTTTCAATCGTGTGATACGATAATGTACTCGACAAATAGATAATGATAGATATAATAACAGCATAGGCTCAACATTTTTATTCTTTGTTTAGCAATGTTTTAAACATGTTGCTGAATAAAATAATCTGTATAATATCGTCCAATCGTCTTTTTTTTTCTACCGATGTTAACATCATAAAGAATGAATCTCGGAACAGAAGTAAAAGCTCTACTGCAACTTAGCTGTAATTGTGCTCGGAGGACGGGCCCCGTAAAAAGGAAACGTCGCAATCTTGATTGATATCGTCCGCGCTCCACTTTAATAGCGCTCCGATATCCGTCGCGATCGCGTATCAGATCCCCGATTCCGAGAAGAGCGTCAGGCGATAGAAAACTCGCTGCTATCTGTGCCGACGAAATCCGGAAAAGCCGGCGGGCCGGCACATGCAGATGGGATATACCAAAAGTGCGAGCTTCCGGTTTTCACCGGCGCGATCGCGCCCGGCGGCGAGTTTTACCGGGCACAGTGATAATTAGCGTGATAACGGTGCCCCGCACGGTGATTTTGTACCCGCGCATCTCGCACACACGTCGTAGAACCGCCCTCAATTATGTCTCCCGAGAGTGGCGGCCAGTAACCGGCGTTTACTGGATGAGAAAAATCGCGTTGACATACATAATATATACGTATTGCCGATAATTAGTACAGAACGTGGCAAATTAATAGATACGCTCTACAATATATATAATGTAGTCGCGTGACACAGCATGTCCCAGAACAATTATCGATTTTGTTCATTCATCCGATCCTTTTACCGATCTGATAAAACTGATTTCAATGAAATTGCCGACAATTTGATAATAACAACAGGGATTTTTTAATAAATTCATAAAAATTTAACAATTTCGATTTTTTTAAATATAATGTGTTTAACTCAACAAAACTTTTCAATTTGAAATTCTATCAAATTTTCATTCGAGCGGGATCGACGCCACGACGATTAGAGAACACGTACCGGTGAAAGGATAGCTGCGGGACATCCCGTGCGCACACGTGCGCGTCTATCAAAACGATTTATAACTCACCACGGAGATGTTCTCCTTCTCGAGATCGCTTTTCTTGCTCTTCTTAGTTTTCTTTGTGCGCGGCGTAAGGTTCGGCGAGGTGGCATCGTTACCAGCGACGCCCTCGATCTTCTTCTTTTTCGTTTTGGTCCCGCCCTTCGAGGAGGTCACCACGCTGGAACTGGTGGTCACTGTTTCCTCGCGGCTCTCGCTCTGTGACGAGAAAAAAAAAAAAGAATTACATTTACGCTGCATCTGAAATATTTGGAATAATTTTCTTCGACGACACTGGCGTTGAAATCTCCCTCGAACAATTGAAATGGATCCTCGGTGATCTCTCCACTCAAGATCCTTTGATCATTGAATTGCGACAAAGTGATCAAAAATGCGGAGAGAAAGAAACAATATTTTCTTTGATATGAACGCATGCATAAAGAAAAACAATGAGACGATGAAATTATACAGCGTAAAATATAGATATTAAAAATTCATAAAACAGCATTTTGTAATTTGTCCAAAAATGATTATATACTTAAAATTTTTCAAAGAGATCCAGTGCGTCTAGCTGAATGGGTTCACTGAGAGAAAAAATTGTAGTGGTAACAACTATAAGGGGACAACCATACAAATTTTGTTAATATAATTATAATATATAGTTAAGTGAACTATATTATAGTTATTACAACTATAGTTATTACAAGTTTATGGTTAAGAAAACTAATAGAAAACAGTTGTAATTACTTTATTATATAGTATACTACAACTATTATATTTTTTATTAGTTCTCTTAACCATTAATTTAGTTGCAATAACTATAATATAATTCACTTAACTATATATTATAATTATATTAACAAAAAATGTATGGTTGTCCCCTTGTAGTTGCCACCACTACAATTTTTTCTCTCTGTGTTGCAAATGTGAAAATTGAACGTCAACAAATAACTCATTTTTCTTATAATTATATTTGTCTCTTTATTTCTTCTCTTTCATTTTCTCCTTTTCTTTTTCTTTCACTTACAATGTACTGAATGGATTACAAATAAGGAACCAATCGAAAAACTGATCCGCTTGTCGCAACTCTGATTAAAGGATCTCTACGATGTTGAATGTCTCTTTCGCGAACTCGCGTGGGCGGGCACGCGGTCTTCGGAAAAGGAATACAGAGGAACTAGATTTAGCGCGCGCCATCGTGCCGTTGGGATTCAATGGTCTTTATTGCGCTGCAGCCGAGGTAGGTGAAACGCGCGGTCTCTGCGGTCCGACGCGGAAGTTTACGTTCGCCTAACGAACATGATTTGCAAGCAATAATATCGATTTCACGGTGCTGTAACGCAATATTCCCAATGAATGTAAAAGTAGACGCGCCGCGGTGAAAAGAGTAACATTAGCGAGCCCGTTACGTTATCTTCGCCTTCTGACGTTCTTCGCTATGGAAGATAAATCTTCATCATCTTTTCACGCGCAAAAGAATTTTTGCCAAGTCTATTTCCTGTTCAGCGCGCCCGTAAAATCTTGGTTATTAAACTACCGTGAATTAAACGTGTGGAAAATGAGAGCTGGATTGACGTGTGAGGCAGAAAGCGTGCTGGAGAAGTAATAAATTAAATTGCAATATCGCCTTTGCTAACAGCGCAGTCGATCAAGCTTTCGACAATTTCACTGGCGGAATAAAAGATGGACGTTTCAAATTGTCGCTCGAAATTTCGTTCATCGGACACGTCGCCTCGCGTCGCGCACCTCATTCCCGTTTCATTTCCGACGATCGGATTCATTCTCGTCATCCGAGACGTACGTGAGCGTGCATAACGCGAGCATCCGCACGTTAGAAAGGCGAGATTTCAGACGGAATATTTGTCTAATCGCACTCTGCTTCACCCACCGGCGAGACTAGTCCGATATCGCACGCCGCAATTAAAATGTCGTTCGCCCACGTGATTCTCGGCCCGACTCGTAATTGCCCGGCTGATAATAATCCAAGCCTCGCATTTAACGATAACGCGATATGAGGTAACGGAATAATTACCGAGAGAATTATGCGTGAATGCGAGCGGAGAAAAAGATAGGGAATTGCGAGTAAAAATTGGGATCACGAGGGACGACGGGAGAAACGTGTCTTCGTCAATCGCACGGCGATTTGGGCTTCAGTCCGTTCGGAATGCGAGAGCAAGAGGCTCGTTTCGGACGCGGGTATCAGAGACGACTGATAAGAGCGTCAGGTTTTCATGGCCCCGACGATTTATACGCGATGGCGTAATTGCTCGACAGGTATGGCCGTCCGACGAGGAAGATTTCCGATAAGCCGCGCGCGCGAAAAGCAATATTCGCGAAACGGAATATGAGCTACGCGAGCGTAGCGCAAAGCGCGACATAATGCGCACCTCGACGCAATCTCGACCGCGACGTTAGACCATTAATTATCCACACTGAGAGAAAGAATTGTACCATACAAATTTTGTTAATAATTACAATGTATAGTTAAGTGAACTGTATTATAGTTATTGCAACTAAGTTTATGGTTAAGAGAACTAATAAAAAATAGTTGCAATTACTATATTATATACAATATAGTATACTACAACTATTTTTTATTAGTTCTCTTAACCATTAACTTGGTTGCAATAACTACAATATAGTTCACTTAACTATATATTATAATTATATTAACAAAATTTGTATGGTTGTCCCCTCATAGTTGCCACCACTACAATTTTTTTTTCTCTCAGTGCAGCGTCGAGAAATCGGCACGACACGATTGCGTCACTATTCGAAATTAACGAAATGTAAAAGATAATTAGATGTGAGATACAAAGGCAGAATAAGCTGATTTATAATTTTTAAAATGCTTCGAATGAATCAAAGAGTAGTTTAATCAGATGGATCCGATGGATTTTGACAAATGTCTACAATAAACTTTTGTTCAACGAGGAAATGAAGGATAATTGTGATAAATCGGCGAAACTTTTCTCCCAGTGAGAGATATTCTTATTTCCAATGTTAAACGATGAAGAAGTTTAAGGCGACTTTGGGAGAAACCGCGCGAAACGTGCTCTGCAAATTGCCACTTGGGAATAATCCTGGCACACTTCCCAATCCTCTCTCAAGGTCCTTCCGAACAATTGGAGCTCGTAACAATTTCCCTGCGACCATCAGAGCAGTTTACGGTACTCCACCCGTACTTACGCACTCTCCATTCGGAGCACAAAAGCGAAGTTTCGAGAGTCTACGTTACCTCGATTATTCGTCCCGAGAAACCGGAAGACAGTCGCTTCCGACGTTCTCCACGATACTTGCCGAGAACTTTCTCGCGAAAGCAAGAAGCCGAGCTCACATCATCACCAGTTCACAACTTATATCATTCCGAAGACTACACAGTCCGGACCTTCTTCCTCGGACTTACTCCGACGCTGGTCCGAGCAGGCTCTAGCACTGACACCGGCCACGCACTCACAATCAGAATGACGAACGCGCGTCCACCTTGGCAACGGGGTCGACGAAAGCCGATGAAGGACAGAAGGAGAAAGAAAGAGTCGCTAGAGCGCTTGGCTTCAAGCGCGAACGAGATGGTCGGCAACCGAGAAGCGAGAGTGGGAGCGAGGTAGAGAGAAAGAGAAGGATATAGAAAGAGAAAGAGAAAGAGAGAGGCAGAGGGAGAGGAGAGAGAGAGAAATAAGAAGAATACAAGGAAAGACTAAAGGAAAAAAGGCGAATGTTCTTGTTCAACGACCGTGTCGTCTGGTGCGCGCACCTCCCCCGCTCACACTCTAAACTTTGAAGTTTATCGCGACCCTGCACCAGCACCAGGTGGGTCGTTCAGGTCGTACCTGATCGATGATCATCCTCGAGATCGCTCCTCGGGACGTGAACGAACAACCGCGCTGCGTGGTGCCTCAGAGATGTCTGAGGTGCCGTAGCCTCTCCTCTCCTGACTTGTGAGGAGAGTGTGCGTCTCGTAACGGGTTCAGGAAACTCGATGCTCTCCAAAGCGTGGCACGCAGCGTGCGGCCGCTTCCCGCCGCCAACGATTGGCCGTTTCCACCGGGCACGTGGAGCCGGTTGGCCAGGTGAGAGAGCTCGGGTTCTGGGTTCTGCTGCTCGCCGAGCAGAACCGTACCGAGACGAGGAATGTTCCAGGGGGAAGCGGCCGAGGAGGATTGTGGACGCCGTTAAGAGGTTGCGCGCAGCGTACGATCGACTTTGATGTGACCTCAATCTTGGTCAGCCCTTAACTAGCGACATCCGTCTGGGCAAGTGGCCTTGGTAGTCTCGCTTCGAGAGCTTGATTCATTTTTTTTTTCAATATCTTAAATAATATAGCTTCGGATCTAATTTTTCAAGCACGAGTCCGCGAGCTCAACGAGTAAATAATTGTTTACTCACGGATATACGATCGTTGAGTGTCCCGTTTTAAATTCTTTCCGCCTTTTATCATGCCAGCAATAAAATTAATCACGAAAAACGGCTATTATCTCTCCTTAAATCTACACTGTATTTACAGATAATGAAGGTAGAAACCGCAGAAAGTAAATCGCTTACAAATATAATTATCAAGCTCAGCGTACTGCCCAGAACGCACGATTTTAAAGATTGTTGCCAATTAAGGATTAAACAACGTCTCGAGAAGCTTTTGGAGAATTAAGTACCCTCCCCGTCTTTTAATTTGGTCGAGTACGCGAATGCCGAGTCACTGCTTTACAAGCGGCGTTCCGCGAGTTGATACGAAATTCATGGCGATAAGCCGGCTTCCGTTGTGACTGCAGGTCTTGCATTTGCATGAGATTTGTAGCGTGAGCGATCGTCACGCGCTGCTGATCGTAGAAGGGTGTACCTTCGAGGGTATCGAGAAGATAAAGGCAGATAATACACGTTCGCGTTTTGCGAGTAATGAGTTGTTGCGAAAGGCACATCGAATAATGTCCAGGTTGAGACTGTGCAGAAACACTATACGCAAAAGTAGATGGGCAATCGTAAGAACGAGGAGAATTAATTATTAATTCTCAATTATTAATTTAGACTTGAATTTATTCTCGATACTTCGAAATTAGGTAACCGAGCAGAATAAGGTCCAGCACTAAATAAATAATAAATAATTCCCACTCTTGAATTTACTGTTTAAAAAATGCCTAGTGTATGCATTACCTACATTATATTGATAGACATTATTTTATGGTTTATAATAACATAATAATATTATTAAACTTCTCAACAACAGAAAATTACAAATATATATGTCGACTTTTTGGAAGTGTATCTTTTTTTAGAAACAATCAAGCACCTATCAAATAAGTCCATTTATGGCCATTGTTACTTATTTCTCATGTGTAGAGCTTACATTAGAAAATAATGATTTTCAATGTTACTATCTTTTGAGAAGCTAAAATTGCACCCAAATATCTATAAATTGCCAAAGATTGAAAGATTGATTAAAGACGAAATTAAAGATAATTGTGGTATTTAAGAGTGAAGTAAATTCTAAGAGATTTATTTTTGTAATTAATGATTATTTTAAAACTAAGAAGAGAATTTGTTTTATTAATTTAATATTAAAATTACTATTCTGATTTAAGAGCAGCATTTTAAGATCGAAAATAACGATGCGCAGAATTTAAAAAATTTCTTATTTATTTATGAATAATCTAAATAATGAAAGATATATTTTTTTTTAATGATTAACACAAAGATTTTATTCTCACTTAGTTTGTTTCAATATCTTTATAAATAGAGTTTTCAAGAATTAAAATAACTTAAGTGGATCTATTCGGCTCGGGTACCTTATGTGTCGAGGGTTCGAAAGTTCGAACCGAATAAATCGGTGACGTTGACGTTATTCCTTTAGCGATTCGCACTGCTATAAATAGTAAGAGGAACATAAATTTACTAAACTTAGCGCACATTGATATCGCGGATTGTGCGAGTACCCGCGGGCATTCGCGGGAATCCCTTACCTGGAGGTTTCGCGGCTGTTGAAAAAAAAAAATATATAAATAAATGAGATTAATCGCTCTAACGTGTAAAAACATGCGTAGGAGTTACGTGAGAGCGATGGCGCAATTAGTCTTGTAGAAATTGCTAGGAGGATCGGATCCACAATGCGCTCGCAGGAATTATCCGACGCAAGCAACAACCTGAACGCTGTTTTAAGTTATGGCGCTTGTATTTCTCTTGCGCAACGTGCGGAATATGATTCGCGAGTACCCGAGATGCGTTCTACGCCGAACGTTTGCAGCTTTACGTCACGTAAGCGCAAAGCACAGCCCTATCGATATCAAGGCACATAAATTATATAATCTGAATTGTGTGTAACGTCAGTGCGTTACGACGTTCGGAATTTTATACTGCAGGATTTTTGATCGGCAATTCTAACGATAAGCAACACCACACAGGAAAGAAACGATTAATTTTTAAAAGATGTCACACGATGTCACACTCGCGACGTTGATAAAAATTCAGCAAATCAGGCATTAATTATCTCCATGAATCGCAAGAACAATTTACACGTACTCCTACCTGTACGAACGAATGCGGCGGCTCGAAGGAAAGTGCTCGCGACCTCATTCGAGGCTGTGAATCTTCTCAGCGTTTCGCATTCATGAGAAATATTACACGTCATCGTCATCACAAAGTTTACGGCAGTGACATATTAATTAATTTTACTATGAAAATAGTCGCGAGTGCGAAGTTTCGATTTATTCAGATGCGAACGAGACCCCGTCGGCGTTTTGAAGCTCATTCCTTCGAGCCGCTCCTTCGTCGCTCGAGCGGGCGTCGAGTTAATTCACGAAAAAAGCACACTTACGTCGCAGGCGTTAGAAACATCGCTCGTCTCCGTCTCGTCCGGCGTGGCGAGGGGCGCGCGGGGGGACGAGGGTGCGAGGCAATCGTCTTGCTTGCCCTCATTATCGTCCCTCGTCGCGTCATTAACCGCGTCGCGTTCCGTCGCCGTCGC
>QKQZ01044903.1:0-28391 GCA_003595255.1 Solenopsis fugax | reverse complement strand
TGTCCTTTAAACTAAATACTTTTGTGTATTTTGAATATATAGATCGTTTCTTGCTTTTGTAAAATTTGTTTCTTAATATGCATCTTTCTTAAATCTGGTTTAATTGTTACAGCGTGGATCAGGAGGCTGCTAATTATTTCATGACTGATTCCACGTTCAGCGTGCCGATCATCTTGAGTACAGAGAGTCTTTCGGATACTTTCGGTAACGCTGCCATCGAGGCGACGAGGGACGACTCGAGCGAGGTGCCAACGATCCTGCAAAACGACATCAGTTCGCAGGAGGACGCTTCGAGCCAGTCTGAACATCCTAACGCTTCGTTAACCGACAACGAGCCTTCTCTGGCGGACAATGAGCTGCCTCTAGAGGACAACGAATCCTCTCTCGAGAACAACGAGACATCCCTCCAGGACAATTCAGTCGATGAATCAAAAAATGGCATCAATCGAACACAGAACTTGAAGGTATATCCATTTTGATGATCTATGTTTCCAAAAAAACATCCACAAAATTCTGATATTAGATTGTAAATATTTTTAAATTATCTAAGGAATTTAATTGTGGGATTTTAATTGTAGTAACAAATATAACAAATCGTTTTCAAGTAATTTTTTTCTTTAATGCAAATTGTCATGAGAGAAAGAGAATTACAAAATTAATATATATCATTTAAACTAAGATACACATTTATATCATTGCAGTACAAATGCGGTTATTGCAACAAACAGTTCGCGAAAAAATTCTACTGGCAGCAGCATGAACGTTCTCACACTGGAGAAAAACCTTATCAGTGTGTAGTATGCGGTCGTGCATTCGCACAGAAGTCAAACGTAAAGAAACACATGTCCTCGCACAAAGTATGGCCTGGTACCGCTATTCACTCGCTACCACCAGAGGTAAAGAATTTTTAATTAAATTACTAAGCACGACTTATATTTTTCTTTTCCGCAAAAAGAAAATTTTTTTATATATTCTGTAAAAATGCATTTTTGTAAGAAAGAATAAGAATTGTCTAATAACAAGAGAAGTTGCACTGCATTTTTTAATTTATATTTAATCTAATCTATATTGTAGTTAAATCTTTTGAAAACTCATATTTATGTAAATATAATGAAATTATATATTTCTAACAAATATATATAAATATATAATAAAAATATATATTAATATTATATTTTCAAAATTATTTATAAGCACAATTAAATTTTAATTTTATATTCTTTACTCATTATACAAAATTATAATTTTATATTCTTTCTGCATTTCTTTTCTTTTCTTTTCTGTATCATTTTCTATGTATCATTTCAATAATTTTCTTTTGAAACGGCTTTTAGGCGCCTCCAGACGGAAGTATCGACCGCACGTACCATTGCCAGTTCTGCAAAGAGACGTTTGACTCGTACAAAGCTCTGAAAGGCCACCTAATCGTCTCGCATCTGGCGCTGAAAGTATATAAGTGCGTGCAGAGTAGCTGCAGCATGATGTTTTCGGATCTGGAGGAGTTCCTGGAGCACACACGCAGCCACAAGTGCTCGGAGTACCGATGCCACGTATGTGGCGAGGTATTCAGCACTCTTACGGATCTTGGTCGCCATCAGTACGACCACTCCGTCCAGAAGCAGAAGACCACAGAGAAGTATTACTGCTGCTCGACTTGTAAGTCGTCGTTCTCGAATCTGGAGGCGTTGCAGCATCACAAAGAGACTACCACGCACAATTACGCGTGCCTGCACTGCGGCAAGAGCTTCCTCATCGAAAGATTTCTACGCCGTCACCTCAAGACCCACTCGGCATCAGCGAGATTCGCCTGCGAGGATTGCGGCAAAGCTTTCAAAACTGAGCAGTACCTGGCTAATCATAAGCTGATACACAGCGAGGAGACACCTTTCACATGTCCGGTAAACAAAAATAATTACAATAAGGAGTGTAAAATTAGAATTTTGTATTAAAAATGTTTTGGCTATACAATATGATCTAAAAATTATCAAAATTTAAAAACTGAAGGTTTCTTAGGGTTTTAATAAAAATCTAATAAAAATTTATTGTAAATAAATTAGAGATATTGCATTATTCAATATTGCATTACAATCTATATACATACATATGAATGTTTCTTAACAATATATTAATAGATTGAAATGTAGTTGCATTGTTTATTTAGATTTATTGATGTTTGTATTTAAAATTGTAGCATTGTCCGGCCAGATTCAAACGGAAAGATCGACTGGGTCGACATATGCTGATTCACGATCTAACGAAGAGACTCAAGTGTCCGTTTCGCAACTACTTGGGCTGCATGAGTGAGTTTTCACGGCCTGACAAGCTCAAACGGCACCTGCTGACGCACAGCAATGTCAAACGCTTCAGTTGCAGTCATTGCAATCGCAACTTCCATCGGGCGCAAGCTCTTAAGCATCACGAGATGAACAAGCACAGCCTTAAGTGCGATATCTGCTCCCACGTGAGTTCAAATGTTCGTCGCTCATTGAATAACTCTTCGAGTTAACTGTTATCATTACGCAGGCTTTTAAGACTAAGGAGCAGCTGGTTACCCATAACTGTGAACAATCAAATGAAACCAAGAAGCACACGAGCTCGCAGTTACCGAAAAAGGCGTCCGGATCATTTAAGCCGAGGAAGCCCACCCCAAAGAGACAAACATTATCAAAGACTGCAATTCCTCTTGCCGACAAAGAGAAATTAGAAAAGCTTAAGGCTGATGAAATAGAAAGAAAAGTAATTTACATCTAAGATTGTTTTTCGTATTTTTCTCAATGTGTTATAAAACTTTCCTTTTTGCTTTTACTTTCATCATATTTCGAAAAACTTCCATGCTTGTAATATTCTCATTTAAGGGAATTTTCTGTTTTGTGCTAATTTTTAGGTTTTTTTAAAGTGGATAAATATTTTATTTTTTGTCCTTTATTATTATTTGAAAATTAATTTTCTATTTTCGTTTTATGAAAAATATAAATAATTGATAATAAATCCATGATTTCAGCTCTCTCAGTGGATTAAAATTAAAAGCTGAGACGTCATTTTAATCAGAACACTTGTGTGGCTATCATTAGAACTAAAATTATCTTGATAAATTCATTACAGTAGATTTATCAAAATGAGATTAACTTAATTTTTTATATTTTTTCGGAATTCGAAAAAATAATAAAGTAAAAAACGAGTTTTTTTAAAAATAAGTACCATTTATTTAATTATTGAGCAAAATGAAAAATTCTAGTTTCAATGATATTGTTTTGAAATCATAGTTGTCGATAAATCGTGCAGAACTCAAATGGATCTATTATTAATTATTATTTTTATTTTTTTATTTAAAAAAGTAAGAAATTATCATTCTTCAATAATAAATAAATGACAAAAACTTTTAAAAAATATTTACACAATTTCTAAAAAAAAGTTCTTAAAAAAAACCTAAAAACATTAAGACGACAAAATAGAATCCCCTTGAAGATTGTTAATTCTACTTACAACTTTTTTCTTTAAATCTTATGATTTTTTTTTCTTTTTCTCTACATCTTTTAATCACATAAATCTTTAAATATTGCAGGTCGCCTCCCAAACATTCAAGCCTGGCGATTTTGACGAGGAATCCAGCAAGAAAATGGGGAATGTTTCTTCTGTCTCAAAAGCGATCGAGTCGACCGGCGGTGAATTAAACGAGCGAATCGACTCGCCAGTTATGGACCTTGAGAACGATTTCAAGCGCAACATGGAATTCTATTCGCCCCACACGAGCGAGTAGAAGTTTTGCAATATATATACATATACAGTGTGTTTCAGTTTAATTAACGCACTAAAATATTTCTTGAACAGTGCATTTTTGAGTAAAATGTTAGAGATAAAAGTTGTATGGTTTAGAGGTGGACATAAAGGAGTGTCATTGGTTTGACGTTAATCATTTGTAAGTCATATAAATTTAAGAAATTAAAGGTGACTTTCATATGATCTTCAAACGGTTATCCAACGTCAAACTAATGACACCACTTTATACCTTCCTCCAAACCATACAACTTTTGTCTGAAACATTTTACTCTAAAATGCACTGTTCAAGAAATATTTTAGTGCGTCAATTAAAATGAAGCACCCTGCATATACATATACGCGTATATATAATATATATATATATTTTTGATTCGTATATTTAAATTGTACATCAATTAGGATGTAGACGAATCGTCGTAGCACGTGCAATGGGATCATCGGCGAAAACGCAAGTTGCATTTTATATTCGCGTACGATATTTTGTAGTTTACATATCTGTGATAATTGTAATATAAATGCTCTATCGATATAAGTAACTTATATATACATTTGCGCGCACATCGAGGATGTTCGGTGTCGTCAATTTCGATTCTTCTATGAAAAAAACTTGTCGTATAGGCACACAGCAGTAGTTATAACTGATACTCCGTATACCCTCTCGAACACTTTCGTTCGTTCGAATTTTTTTAACTATTACAAAAGCGTACGCAGAGCTGTAACGAAACATTTGACAGCGCGATATCTCTTTTTAATTTATTTGTTATGAAATAATATCTAGACCAAAAGTCAAATGCGGAAGATGTAAAATTACTTTTAAGAAACAATATCAATTTTACGAAATAGCTAAAATTTGTATTGTAACTATTCCTGAAAATTCTTTCCTTTAGGCTTGAATCCTGATTAATGAACGTTTCTTTAACTTTAACTCCTACAACTTTTGTTATCTTATTAAATTCAAATTAATTTATCAATTTTATTAATGCAAATTAATATTTAAGACCTAAATAGTGTTCTAGATTGCATGAATAAGGAAGTTGAATTTATTATTAGCTCAAAATCAATCCAAGTACTCTTGTGTAACTGTGTAATTAAACTACTATCTTATGATAATTCTTGTGATATTTGAAAGGAAGTGGTCAGCGAAACCGCAATCAATCTTGAGAAGATTAAAGGCGAATGTTAGTTGCGTATGCTTTACACTGTAGAATCGAGACTTTTTTATATAGCTGCTTAGTTCAAATTTACATATGCAGTTCCTAATTAACTGAGTCGAAGAGACCATGCCGTTTCGCAGAACGTATCAGATTAATAATCTGGAGCAGGGCAATGCTGCTCAACGAGATCAGTCGTACAAAAGCTGCCTCATCGGCCTACTCATCATCTTCTTCATGTGCCTCATCTTTATCATCGTCTGCTTATCCTGGAAAAAGCAGAATCAAAAAAATTATAAAGATCGATATATTGAATCACAGGTATGTTATTACATAGGATATTTTAAATAAATATTTTTAGATATCTTATTAAATTTAAAAAAAAATACATAAAACAATACTACTATTATATTATACTTTTCTTCAACAGAAATTTTTGTGAGATAATTCAGCCAATATATAATTAACCCTAGAATGTTACTCATATTTTTTTGTACATTAACACTACTCTAGATAAAAATTTACGCACATAATTAAGAATTTTATTATACTAAAAAAATTTTTAATTATATTAATTTATATTCAATAATTAAAATAAGACTGCGATTTGTATGATATAATTTAAATTGAAAAAGCTAATATACGGTCATAGCAAAATCATATAATGCTGAAAATAGTTTCTTGCAGTGTTTGAAACCGAAAGTAATGACGCACAGTTCGAAAGAATTAAAAAATGTATTTAGAATCACACAAGAAACATTATTTTCAGCATTAAGATTTTGCTGTGACTATATGCTAACCCTTTATACTTTATATACTATTTTTTCTTGATTTTAAATTTTATTAATTTATATTAATTAAGTAAAATTAATAAAATTATATTAATTTATATTAAAAAACACAAGACGACTTATTTAATAAATTTAAGGAAATTTCACAGAATTACAAACTTTATGCTTTGCGTTGTTACAAATTTTATATACAATTTTCTTCTAAATTCTGAAATGCTAAAATGGGTAAATTTTCACCAAAATATACTTCAAATTAATTACAATTTTTAATATTGAAATTTTTTTAGCTTAAAATAACATTTAATAAAATTTGATTAATATTAAAATTTTATTTATTTATTTTTAATGATAGAATAACTGAAACTCTCTTATAAAATAGATATAAAAAGTATTTTAAAAATCTTAATTATATGTTTATATTTAGTTTGTTGTTCATGTAACTTTTAACTTTTTGTCCATGTAACTAAATTAATTTTACAAACTATTAACTTTAACTTAATTTAGTTAAAAATTTATGTTAACTTACTCAACTCTGATTATTTATAATTTTGAGATTGCATGGCTGTAACTTAGTAATTAGCGGTCTTCTGCGCGTGTATGGCTGTGTGGAAGGCTGAGGAGGTGGAAGATTCCGGGGTTTTGGGCCAATAGGCCTCTGGATGGCTGGGATTTGGTTTGTAATCGGTCGCCAGGCAGGTCGACTTAAAATTCTATCGATTTTGTTTTTGAGATCTTTCAGAATTTCTGCTAAATCAACCTTGAGAGAAATTGGTGATTGATCACTTCTCATGGTAGGCGACGCAACTCCTGGAGAGGTTGACCTTGAGCGAGACGGGAAAAATAATTCCAAGTAACAACATAGCTTAGCAAAATCGTCCGAGTTGAACTCTCCCGTATAAAAGATTTCCTCTCTCATGGTATGCGACGGAACTCCTGGAGAGATTGACTTTGAGCAAGTCGGGAAAGATGATTTCAAGTAATGACATAGCTTAGCAAACTCATCCAAGTTGAGCTCCCCCGTATAAAAAGCCTCCTCTCTCATGGTATGCAACGCAACTCCTGGAGAGGTTGACCTTGAGCGAGACGGGAAGAATGATTTCAAGTAATGACATAGCTTAGCAAAATCGTTTGAGTTGAATTCCCATATAAAAGGCCTCCTTTTGTCGCTTGTGACCTTCTGCTCGTGATCTATCCATGTCTTTGCTGGAGCGAATATTGCTAGAAATGAATGGTCCTCCAATTATACATGTATAATTATACATGTATTTAATTATATTTTTGGATTGAATAATAGTTTTAATATCCTTACTCTTTTTTTTCTTTCTCTCCTCCCTTATTTCCCTTTTTTTCTTAGCTCTTCTGACAATTGACGTGATAGAACAATTTGAAAATCGTGAAGAACTAATCTGGCGTTATTTTTCTATTGAACTGTGTAATAAAGAGTAGTAATTAATATAATATATGTATATTTTTTAATTTTAATAAGATATTTCATTAATGTCGCTTATACATTATATTAGTATAAATCTCATTTAAAATTTGTTAAAATTTATTACTAATAAATTAACTTTATCTTTAAATAATTTATTCAATACTTTGAACAGTATCAAGAACGCACTACGACAACAGTTCCATCAACAACCCAAAGAACTCAAACAGAAAGGACAGTTCTATCAAGCGTTTGGACATCCCCGAAAGTAGTAACTACATCCACTACAACCGCAAAAGAACTAACCACCATAACAGTTCCATCAACAAGTCAAAGAACTCGAACAGAAAGGACAGTTCTATCAAGCGTTTGGACAACCCCTAAAATAGTAACTACATTCACTACGACCGCAAAAGATAGATCAACTGAAGATACCAATGTCATTACTGAAGACTATTTGAAGAAGAATGTTAAAGGATCTCGTCATTTCGAACGTTATTTCGAATACAAGACGAGCGTGGCTGAAATAACGCCGCCTTCCTCTATATCTCAAGAAGATATTGAAGACTACACCATTGACCTAGAAACTATGAAAGAAAACATCAGCTTAGCTAGGTTGCCACATGATATCGTCTCTGGTAAAAAAATTTTATTGAAATATTAATGATTATAATAAATTTTGATGACATTTTGTTGAATGTATGTTTATTTTGGAACATTTTAACTAGTAATTTTACCAAAAGTTCATAAAAAATTCATTACAATTTTAATAAAATTTACTTACTCTCTCATGAAATAGTATTAATAATTTTTCATTGGAATTTTCTTATATTTTCACGGAATTCTCATTAAAACGTCATTTTATTCTCATTAAATAAAGAAAATAATTTTTTCAGACAAATGTAATTAAAATTTCGTTGAATTTTTTAATTAAAATTTTATCAAATTTAGAATCGTCAAATTCAATTTCATCAAAATTTTATTCAAATTTATTTTTCCATCAGGGGTGACTGATATCGATAATGATGCAACTTCAACATCACTGAGTGGACCAATCATCAACAGCACTACATCGAAATACGCTACAATCGATATTATAAAGGATGTTATGACTTCAAAATCCGTTAAGGAATCTACAAGTGATTCTACCGATGGATATTACAGCTCAGATAAATCAGAAATTGACATTGTGACTAATAATGTTATAATATTGTCAAACGATTTCGAAGAAAACGCTTCTGAGAACTCTACTAAAAAATTTGAAAGACTCAGAGTTATGAATGATGTTGATGATAATATTATAATTTCAACAACGCCAAATCTAACTGATTTTGAAGAAAGCACAAACACTAAATATTCCTCCGAAAAGAATAATTATTCTGAGAGTTTGCAGTCCGAGGTAACAACGAGTGATATTATTGTTTCCACTCAATCAGGTTCTGAAGAAGATATAGGTGCTGAAAATTCTACAACAAAACATTTAAATTATGAGGATTCTACTATCACAGAGTACAATGCGACGTTAACTAATGAGACTGTAATGGAAGAGAGCTCTCCTGTGACGATAAATTATACTTCATTTATGAATGACAAATTTTCAACTACAACAGTTAAAAGTGTAATGAAAATTTAATACATTGAAATTGATTTGCTTTCGGTATTCAATAGGATCACTGCACAATTAATAAAAAAAAAATTGTCAGTCAATGAACGAATAAAAATAACTTAATATAATTATATTTTTAAAAGATCAATTAATTAATAATTTATTATTTTAAAACTTTATTATTTTAATAGTAAATTGAAGGAAAGATTGACCAATGGTTCCATTCATTTAATTATTAATAAAATTTAAGTGCACACCAACATCCGTTGCTGACTCCCATTGGTCAATCTTTCCTTCAATTTACTATTAAGAATTTTTATAAAAAGTCTAAAAATTTCTAACTTTATTATTTTAATATTTTTCTTTAACAGCCATTTACTGGTTATTATTCAGCAATTGCAGTGACCCTATATTTATTAATTTATATTTATAATTTTCTTAGATGAACAAATTCTCATATCTCATAATATTAAAAAAAAAATTTATATTTTAAATTTATGTGTAAGGAAATATGAAAAAATTTTATTTCTTCCAATAAATTTTTTTCGGAAATTATAGAATAAATCCTAAAAATCTTAAAATATTACAGAATTCATATGTATAAAGAAATATGGATTTTTTCTAAAGCGTTATAAAATTATATAGAAATTCTGAAAAATGATATGAAAAATTGTCATCATAGTTTATATAAATATTTTCAAAACTGCGAAACTTTCCTTAACATTTATGTTAATATTTAATTCTCTAGGAAACTGAAGACATAATGAATAAAACGGCAATGAGCACAAACAGTTATATTATCGAAGAATACAACGTGACTTCAAGTAAAATGGAAAAGCACAGCATATCTGCCACATCCAATTATATGAACGCAACTACTTTTGTTTTTTACAACCACACAACCAGCGCAGTTATCCCTGTAAGTTACAATGAGACGAATCTTACCACAGGGACCACTTTTCTTGACGAGGACACGAGCGTTTGCAAAACAGGACTCTGCAAGCAAATTGCCAGTAGGATGATGTCTTACATGAATCACTCGGCTGATCCTTGCGAGGACTTCTACGAGTACGCTTGCGGTGGTTTTGAAGTCAATCCACAGCTGATAGACGGTGATCTAGTACGGAGATCTAGAAATTACCAACGGATCGCCAGTAAATTTATTATTTAACGTATAATTGTCACTAAAGTATTAATTACTTAAAATAACTTTATTGTTATTAAATATGCAAATCACAACGGAAAATATTAATACTTTTTTTAGAAGAAAAAGTTTACTAGTTAATAATGAAATTATTGAATATTTTTATATCTTTCATTCTGTGGTAATTTTTAAAAAATAATTTTAAGTAATTGCATTATATTAAATATATGCAAATCACACCAGGAAGTATTCATATTTTTCCAGAAAGAAAAGATTACACGCTGAATTATCTAAAAATTTTGCTGAAATATCTAAAAATTTAATTAAATACAGTGTTTGCAAGAATGTTGAATTTTTCACGAATCGAGATGCCAGATGACTTATGTGAGTTCAATATAATTTCACTGATTAATCGGAACACTATCCACTACAAGTCTCAATAATGAATGTCACAACTTCTGTTTCTTTTATATTTGATTACTACTGATAATTGCATAGCGACTAAATTGCTCACATGCTCCGTGAATTGTCGATTCGGCGCGCACGAATTTCTAAAATTTTTTCACGTTATATTAATCTCACTTGGAATTCGGTCGTTCGGTGACTCAAAATACGTATCGACGATGTATCAACCCCGAGCGCGATCGTTCGGCAGAAGAAATTCGAGAATTCGGGGGAAAAGATCGTTGGCAAAAGACGCGATTATTGGATGGAAAGGTCTTACAGAGAAACAGATAAATATTTAGATTTTGTTTCGCCGACCTTCTCCCGAACTAAGATATAAGGATGCGTTCGTTAAAGATGTTTTGGCTATACAATATGAACTAAAAATTATCGAAATTTAAAAACTGAAGACTTCTCTAAGTTTATTTTTTTCTTTCCTAATCAATAATAAAAAATTTTGGTCGCCAATGTCGAAATTTTTGACCTGAAATTAGCTGTAAAGAAGAAAACAATGAAAAATTTGATTTATGATAGTTTTTGTAGCGAAAATTACTATATTTTGTTGCAGTTTTAAATAAATAACTTTTAAATGAGTAAGTGTATCTAAATGAATTTTTGCACGAAAATTTATTAGAGTTTTATTAATATATGTAAACATTTTGATTTAATTGGTAATGCTACTTCCCCATCAAATTTGCAAAACTCGATTTTACATAAAAATCGTAAACAAAAGCGTAAACAAAAAATTAAATAATTTTCAAATCAATAAGTGAATTGTGCTTAAATTTTATTCAAATGTAATACTAGAATACTCTTTTTATATTTTTGATAATGTTTTGAGATGTGACCCATCCATTCTCAATCGAGATTTATAACGCCGATTGTCCCGATCTTGAACATACAAATCTATGAAAATAATTAAAACTATTTTAATTTAAAATTTAATTTTAATTTAGATTTATAACACATTTAGATTTATAACGTTTAAAGCTGTTAAAGATTTCAGTTTTAAACGTTTTAGTGTTTTAATTCTAAACACCGTTTATGAAACTAAAACATTTGTAAATATATAAACATTAAAGACAGACAACATTTTAATAACTTAAAATTAGATACTTCTTTCTTGAATGTAAATAATTATTTTAATGATCCAATAAAATAAAATTATCTTCAGATCTGCATCTAGCTAAAATTTTTAGATATTTTAACAAAATCGTTCTTGCCGAGTAGCTAAGATTAATTATTGAATATTTTTACTCTCATTCTGTTATAATTGTTCAAAATTTTAGGTCAAATGTTAAAAGAGAAACGAGAGAACGTGTCTTCGAATTTTGTGACATACTATGACAGTTGCGTACAATACGAGAAAAATATAAACTTCAATGAAAGAATAAAAATTGGTAAATTGAAGCTATCAAGCATTTAATAAACAGTTAATAGTTTTAAATAAAGATTTCAGTGAATGTAAAAATACTAAAATTATAAAAAGTAACCATTATCAACTGTTGACGAATTTTGTTGTAGCAAATGACGCGTTAGGAAAAATAGGAAAGTTCTGTATACCTACTACGTCGCCCATTATTTACAAGGACTTCGAACAAAAATTCACATATTTACTCGCTCAATTAATATTACATCACAGGTAAGTTTTCAGAAAGATTTATTGTAATGCTATTATAAATTGGAATTATTATTTCGCAGCGCTATCTTATTTGACGTCGTGCCAGAATTGGACGAATATCGTCCAAACAGTTTCACATTGAAGATAAGTCCTACGACATACGAGAGTCCTTTCAAAACGGAGCATACGGAGGATCCGTGCTCCGAAGACGAATTGGAGACGAAACGACAGTATGTGAATCTCGAAATTATGTACAATAATTATAAAAGATGCAAGGTAACTGCTCAAATTATCGCGAATTTTTAAACGAGAAAAGTTAAAAAATTTGAATTTTATTATTAATACGAAAAAATGAAGATAATTTTGCTCCTGTTTTTATAAAATTCTTTCTCAACCTTTCTAATTTAGCCAATGCTCTTTTGTTGTTAAGTTCTTATTGAGATTAGCGTAGAAGAGTAAGTAAGAAATAAGTTGACAGTTTCTAATCTATAAAATATAAATTAAAAAGATAAAAAAAATTAAGTGGATTAATAGAAAAGAGCGTACAGAATAAAGTGTAATAATTCATAATAATTAAGAATAATTATTCTTTTTTCACAGAATGATACGAGTGAATTGATGAGATCCATTAGGAAAGCACTGACAGAACTCAATGTTTTCAAGGGCTTGAATGACTGCTTAGAATGGAATGTACAATCCGAGTACATAGATAAAACCGTTGATGTAATCGATTATATTATAATGCAAAAGTATTTTTCGGTAATTAAACTTAGCACAAAGGTTTTCACAACTATTTTTATTTGTCAATGAAACACTAAATTGTTAATTCCGCAGAACTTTCCGTCTAAGAATGAAATGCAGGAAGCGTATTCGATGACCAACTACAGCAAAATTAGTTTAGAGGAGCTACAGAACAGCAGTGCTCTCGTAAGCGAAAGCATGCAGAGAATTTCAGTAACTTTTCTACATAAAAAAAGAAAAGAATTGTGAAATCAAATATATTTAACTCTAATTTTTATAGTGTCACATCGTTAGTAACCTCTTATTATTCTTCACTTTAATTTTCTCCCGCAGGTAAATTGGGCGCAATTAATTCACTTGTTGACAGGAGTAAACATGATGACTAACGAGAGTATTCAAGTTTATTTCCACGCCGCGTTGACTAAAGGTTTACAAAGATTAGAGGAATATGCCAAAAAGGATCCCATAGGTCTCAACAACGCGATAATGGGATTATACGCCCACAAACTTTATCACGAGGTAATCTACATATTGGGATCATTCACCTCCAAATATAATAAAATAAAAATACGATTAATGAAATTATTTTTTAACACGACGACCCAGCTTGCTCCTACAGCCCTTTTCTATTATTATTTTGATTAAAATCTGAGGAGCTGTACTTAATATTTAATTGTTATTTTTTAACAATTTTATATTTTGTATTAAAAATATATTATTTTAATAATCACATTATTAATTATTTTTATTCATACAAAAAAAATGGAAATTTTCGCAGCTGATTTTGCCGAAGCGTAATAATATAAAGGATCATTGTCTGCATGTGGCTGCCTATCTTCTACAGTTGGAAGCATCTCATTTATACATATCGTCCTTTACTGATCACGAAATAGAACAAATGAATCAAATGGTAAGTGTAAAACTCAGGTATAAATAACATGTTTAATTGTAAATGAGTTTTCAATTTTTCCAAATTTACAAGTTACTTGTTTTTCATTTTTGACGATTTCTGTTACTCTGTTCAATAGATAGAAAAGACATTTAACGATTTGAAACAAACATTATCGATAAAAATGCAAGAAACACAATGGGCGAAAGATGAAGAACGAAAAGAATTATTAACAAAGATCAACGGTCTGAAACTCGCATTTCCTGTTGTTTCCTATTTCAAGAACAGTGACTTGCTTTATAGCGAATATAATGTGACAGAGGTAAAATACTCTTCACTATTAGTTTATTAAAATAAATTGATGTTATTTGAGATGATATAGATAAAAATTCAGAATCTAAAATGTGGTCCTTAATATCCTTAATATTAATAAAATGTTATTTTAGAATATAAAATAAGAAACGATGTTATATGAACATAAAACGTTTTTATAACATTTACATATTTATATAACTTATATTATTTTTTTATTTTGGATTCTTAATTTATGTTATACATTTCTTATACATATAATTAAAAATCATTATGTGTATCTTACTTGGTTTTTTAATTACGCAGTGATATTATTGACAATTTCAGATAATTTTGCATGACAATTACTTTAACAATTCGATGATTCTACTGAAAAGATATAGAACTCTAATGTACGCCGAATTAAGAAGACAAGTTGGCAAACCAAAGCAAATGTAAATGAAACAAATAATTTACAATCAATTAATTAATTCAGTTTAAATAAATTCACAAAATCCTAGACATTTAATTGTACAAATTACTATATTTCATATTTTATTTTATTGTATTTATGTATATATTTATGTATATTGGATTCATCTAATCGAAATTTTTATATCCTTTAATTCCGAGAACTTTGTATTTCCAATTTTTTTAATGTTCAGGATTATAAGTTTTCATTACCTGCAAATTATGTTACAGTTGGACGTATTATGCTACGCCATTCCAGTCGAAGGCCCGAGTGATCTACGCTCTAAACCTTATCGTGATTCCTTATGGTGTCATTGATTGGTCCTTGATAAACAATGAATTGTCCTTCGACTATTTTCTGCTAGCAACGCTTGGGAATTTAATAGCTCATCAAATCGCTCACCACTTCGACACAAATGGTAAATGACTACAACAACGTCAGAGTTGGATTAGATAAAAAATTAAATAATAAAATGTCAATAACTTTTAACTTAATTTAGTTAATTTTAAATAATTTAATTTTTAACCTAATTATTTTTAAAACACAAACTTTAATTTATCAATTTTTTTCACAAGTTAAAAATTTATCTATGTAAAAGAAAAAAATACATTTCTACATAAAAAACAATATTTTTTTTGTTATTTCATATAAACTTAAATAAAATATTAACTTTGTTTAATGATCCATATTATAAATGTTTTGAGTAATCTAACTTTATAAACTTACGAATTTGTAATTTAATATAAGTAATGCTTTTCAAAATGAACTTTAATTTAAAATTTAATCTTAAAATAACATTTAATTAGGTTTTTGTTCATGTAACTTTAAACGTAACTAAATTAATATTATAAGTCATTAACTTAAACTTTAGTTAAAAGAATATATTAACTTACCCAATTTTGAACAATGAATACTGATCAAACAAATATCTAGAAAGTTTATAAATCATTAATAGCTGTCAATATTAAAAAAAAATTTTTTATTGCTCTTAGACCTCATGCAACTACGCATAAATTTATATAAAAAAATTAAAAAAAATAGATTATTCTATAATATTGATTTCGAAAATTAAATTAATATTATATAAGTAACAAAGACCAAATTTTTCCTGATATTTTTTAAGTTTTCAATTATCCGAATTGTATTTTTTAACAGGTATACATTATTGGAATCAAATCAGGAATACTCAGGATTCTCTGATGTTCGGGAACGAACTCACAGACACTCATTTTGACGATTACATCAACTGTCAAAAGGAGAATATGTACCAAACGCCTATGAATATGACGTTACCTTTTACTGATCAAACAATATCCTTTACAGTAAGTTAAACTCTGCTGTTCTATTCGAATTTCCTACTATCATATCGTTAGAGTTAATATGATAAAAAAAGGGTTTTTACTATCGCGGAAAAAATCTAAAATTTTCAGAAAAATGTTTATCCTTGAAAATCATGGATTTTTATTTAATTTTATCGATACTCAATAAAATTTTTAGGTAATTTTACTTTTAAATTTAAATTTTCTTTTTCTGACAAAATTGTCTGACAATATTCCTTGATCATTTTTTGTTAATAATACAAAATCGATTAACAATAAATATGGCATACACATCCATGTACATTCTTTTGCGTCTCGCAAGTTTTTATTAAAAAAATTAATGATAATAGATGTTATATCGTTCTAAATTAGCGTTGTGCGGTTAACCACCTTTCGAATTCTATGAATTAGATCCGTGTATTGCGGACAGATTGTTATTTGTTGTTATATTTAGTTTATATTATTTCTTTTCAGTACTTTCCTAAATTTAATATTAAAAACTCAAATGACATTTATTTATGATCGCACGATTAAGGAACATTAAAAGGTATAATAAAGTAAATTTATTTCAAAGTTGCATTTCAAAAAATTTTCTAATCTTATTTTGAATTTTGAATAAAATTCCTAAAAAATCCGGAAATTCTCAGGGAATTCTTTTACAAAATTTGAGATTGAAACATCCTAGATAAAAAAAGCGCTAAAAAAACAAATTTTCACACAAGAGATCTTACGTTAATAGACGAAATCATCAAATGTCAAACAAATACTTTTAAATAAAACAATAAGAAAATAAAATGTTTTGGGTCAAATAAAAATCGGAACAGTACAGCAGGGTTAAAAGTGCTTAATTTCTCGTTGCAAGTTTACAATAAATAACAAAATAAAAAAAGGGATTATTAAATTCTGTGTGGAAAACTTTGACAAAACAGACATGGTGTTTCTTTTGCGTATTGCTTGATTTATTGAATCATTTGCAGACGCAAAATGTCACATGTAAATATTCTAGGTATCGCGATTGACCTTGAACGAGCGGTTGTCTGAAATTATGGGACTCAGACTAGCCTATGATACTTTGGCTCTTATAAGGTCGGATGCGAAGAGACTACCGTGGATACAACTCCGCATCGACCAATTATTCTACCTCGCCTACGCTCAGGTACTGTTCTCACAGTTCATTTTACATTAACAGCAGTTTTATTTAGTGGAGCCTCTCTCGATCTTCGGAGTGGACAATCTTGTGATGCTCGGACCTTGAAGCATCTTAAGGTTGATTTACACGATACTTTTTTATTAGCATTAACGTGCTAGTCTCTTACCGCGCGCGCACATATTCGACCGAGGGTCACATATATCAAATCGAAAAACCTATACATACTTTTATATGTTAAATCTGGATCTTCCAAGACTTGTAACGCGGAAACGGTTTAGGATTAAATTGTGCCCATTGAGATATTTGTTCAAAATGACGAGAACTACAACATATCTAAAAATTTACTAAATCCATAGAAAGACACTTTCCCTAAGTATGATGCGGGTAGATATAAAATTACTGTCAAATTCAATGTGACAATTACTTACGATAAAATTACGGCAAGATGGTAATTTATTGGTAATTTTGGTAAAATTAAATTCACACATTGTGTTTGAGTTTTCTGTACAAATAGATAATTTTCACACTAATCTAATACGATCAAACAACATTCTTTTAAAATAAAATCCCTTGAAAATTCTAGGTTTCTCCAGATTTTCCAAATAAATATCCACTATGTGTATAGAATTACTTTTTGTAGAACTAATTTTTTAATTGCTACAAGACTAGAACGCTAGTTGCTAGTAAGAAAATATTATGTAAATTAACCATTAGATCAAAATTCAATAATGAAATCAGAGGATTCGCAAGAATCACGGTCGATTCCTCGAATCTTTTGATCGTCTTCAAGCCGCTCCACGTGATCAATACTTATACATCTCTATGGTTGTAGTCGTATTGCACGAAGATACCGCTCACGTCATCGTATATCTCCCTGCACGAGAGCGAGGACTTGCCGAGCCGGATCCGCGTGTTCGTCTCCGCGTCGAACAACAAGCTCCTTGGTGAGGCGTGGAAGTGTGCGCTCGGCTCTCAGGTCGCGCCCAACGACGTTTGCAGCGTGTTCCCGTATATAGAGACCAAGGAAACCGCGATGCTCCCGGAGTGAGAATCGTTCGCGGAAAATACAAATAAACGGGCACCCGCGAACGTTGCGATCTAGCAAATGAGCCAGTCGATCGTTCGCGAAACGATGCGGTGGACACAAAAACAAAATTCGGATCAGTCCATACCCTGACAGATTCGCGCTTAAACATCTTTAACGTGCAATTTAGAAATTTAATCAAAAATACCGAACGTCGGTTTCGTCACGCATCCGCGATTGATGCATAAATCTGTCTTTAGAGTTCTAAGTCTAAAAAAAAAGAAATTGAAAAATATACGTTTTGCTTCTGTACCCCTAGAGAGATTCTTGTTCACTTACAATAACGTGTATCTTAAGTTTAAAAGTAATGGCTTCGATGAACACGTCGTTCAAACGCAATGTTTACGAGGTAAACGTTATAACTAACGTTACAAGAAACAAAGAAAAGTAAGCGAACAACATAAGCACCGAATGAATATGTATCAATAAACAGTTTCTTTAACGTAAAGTTTTTTTCACATCGAACTTGATCGAACGCTAAATTGGAGCGTCCGCGGATCACTTTAAGTGGCAATAACATTCGCCATTCGCTTATTTTGAGGAACAAAAGTAACAATAGCTTTGGAAACCATTCATACATGTCAAAAACAATCGCACTCACGCATCATCGGTCATCATACTCTTACGCGCGATTGTCCTTTTCGACTAGAAAGTACAATTAGTGTTCACAGTTCACCATCCAGCGATTCTCCTCACTTTTCTTCTCACAGTTTCTTCTTGTCCAATTCTTCCACAGATTTCGTACGACGAGCCATATTCCCTGAAATATACATATTTGTAAATAGCACATCAAAACTATCACTCTAACATCAAATGAGTTGTAATATTTGATTAAAAAAGATTTTTTTTAACTATCGATTTGAAAAACACAATAAATGTAGAACAAAGAAAAATAGAATTAAAATATCAAAACATTGAAAAAAAATATAATTAATTCTGATTATTTTTTAACTGAAAAAAAAAAAACAAGAAATGATTTATTAAATTTATAAAGATTTATAGAGATTTTAAAATTTAACAGAACAAGATGTGAGGATTTAAAAATATAGATTTCAAAAATTGAAGATTTTTAAGATTCGAAAAGATTTAAAAAATGCGAGAATCCAAGATTTGAGAATCTAACTTTTAAAGATGTGGAATTCTAAAATTTAAAAATTGCAGGAGGAAAGCATTTAGCTGTCATAGAAAATAATTCTATAGTTTACTTAAATGATTAATCATTGGTCTCTCTCTCTTCATAACTTTATAAGTCATAAATAAAAACAAAATGGCTGATTTAAAATATATATGAACAAGTCACAGACAAGTTTCAGGATGATTGATAGTGACAATAATGAAATAATAGTAATAGCAACAAACAATTAATAAACTCTACTAGTAAACTCAATAAATTGTTGCACACTATCAAGCGATCACACATCATACGATGCGTAATCAATCAACACATACCGCTTACATCCGTGTCAAGCTTGCTTAGATGGGAGACAGACCGTCTTATAGTGGCTTTCTTTCCCGTCTGCAGTGATCAGCACCATGCGTTTGAAAGGAACAACAAGAAGTTAGTTACAAAAATTAATCAGTTATTAACAAAAACAATGTTTGTTTAAATGGTACATAAAATCACTGTAATCACTTGCGCAAAGAAAGAGAACTTTATGTGATCTTTTTATTTCAAATTATAAATGCAACCGTTATCCTTTGCGTTCTTTTTCATTTTCTTTAGTAAAAATATTGTAATTTTCCTTAAATCATATTCCTGAAAGTCTAGAGATTAAAGTTTAAACAGTTTTTAATACGTTTTTTTTTTACATGAAGCAGCTGAGTAATGCATACGCGTGCAGCATATTATAAGTCTTGTAGCAGCAAGAAGTGATGGATGCATAACCTGAGCTAATAATCGCAAAACTTGCTATCGTTGTAGCTGAAGGCTGCAAGTTGTACAATTAACTAATAACTATAAATTCACGTTATGCGTGCATCGCTCGTTGCTGCTACAAGTTTACGCTGTACATTACATATTAGTCACCCCCTATGCTCACCTCAAAGTATTGATGCCACAAAACGCAGCCGTAGACACAGAGAACGGAGACCATTGACTGACAAAGCAGCCAGAGGAGAATGTTGAGAGCTTGAGTGCGCTCAAACAGGGCCGCACCATGGCGTATACACAGCAAAGCTTCTGTCACCATGATTGCCCCATAAACCCAACACTGAGTTCCCACTCGACTACACGTCGGGTCAGTTACATACATATAATACTGCCTGTAATTATAACGTATTTATGTTAACATTATCTCAATTTGCACATTCAAATGCACATTTTTTTAAAAGTATTTTATTACAATTTATTAATAATAATAAGTATATTTATGTATATATAAACTATGATGTGTATAATAATTAAAAAATAATAAGTGAAATTAAGATCGATAATGTGAATAACACATGATATGTGATAATAAATAATACATAAAAAAAGGTAAAATGAACAAAGAAGAATATCATATTTCGATCAAGGCGTGACTAATAATATTTTTGTGTGAATTTTACACACAAATAAAAAATTACAAAACAATACTTTGTAAAATTCACACAAAAATATTATTAGATACTAATAATATTTTTAACATCGAAATATGGCATTCTTCTTCGCTTATTTGAATTTATTAATATAGAGGGTAATTCTCAAGAGTAAAAAAGATTGAAAAGGATAAGTCGGCTTACTTTAGGAAGAGAAAGGATCTTAGAAATATGTCCTAAACTGCTTTGTTTTTAAAATACAGAATGTCAAAGTTGAAAAAAAAATATAAAAATTTTGAAAATCTGGAAAACGCTTAAAGACATTTTACTCAAATTTGGTACGCGTGCATATAGTATTAAGAACCATTTTCTACTGATGAAACATTGTTACATATATACATGCACATGAATAATAAGGCAAGTTTTTTAATTCGTCGATTGATTAATCGCATTATGAGAAAATACAACTTTTACAGAGTAAAGTTGCACCAAATGCAATTGATCAATCGATGAATTAAAAAACTCGCATATTGTAATGTTTTTTCATTGAGAGAATGGACATGCATTAATAAAACCTTTTCTTCTAAAAGGTTTTATTAATGCATGTCCATTCTCTTCTAAGCCAAGGAATCTTCAATTTTTTGTACTTGCTTAAGAATCACTCTGTATAAGACAACGAAAAGATTGAAATAATCTGCATTGAATAAAAGCTTTAAAGCATTAATTATACTGTTTTCAAAACATAGCATGTAACATTAATTTAATTCACATAAATTATACATAATATTTATTAATATAAACTTGAAACAATCCCAATTCCAAAATTTTAATATTCATATTTTAAGTATTTTAAAATGACCAAGACGAGAATCCAATCTTATTTACATGAAATGACAAAATTCATGCCTTTTCTGCTTACCTAACAGACGGCGCGACTATGACGCCGATCAATACTAATCTTGCCACAACAAACGGATGAGATGGCGGAAATTCATAAACGTGCTTCAAGAAGAAGGTATTCAGCTCGGAGACTTGCCAGAATATTACTAGCTGGCACAAAGCGACCAATCGCATATGTGTGCAAGTTGGATCCAGCCATCTGACAGACGTCCAACTGCCAGGAGTAAATTGCAACATTGCTCTTTTTAACTTCCCAGTGGTGCTCTCGATGTCACGAATACTGACCCACCTGTATTTAAAAAACAAGTCAAAGATTTAGCAGCCTTCAATGCTCTTCATTGAGAAACAGGAGAAAAACTCCCTCTTTTATGAAACGGAAATAAAAGTTTCTGTATAAGAAAATTAACGAAATTCAGTAAAGCAGAATAAATTTTCTATTAAGCCCGTATTGGACTATGCATTTAAGGATTGAGAATTAAAAAAAAGATTAGAATTTGATTAACCAGATAATTTTAATTTTAATCCGTTTTGTTCTAATTGAATTCTAATTTACAATTCAAAATTCTTAATCTCCAATCTTCATGTAGTCTGGCTGATTAATGGATGATAAAATTTGAAAGCTATCAAGATTAGAATCAAATTAAGTTCTTACTTATATTCTCTCATCTCCAATATGGAGCACATCTTCAGGCCGACCCAGATACCTAATCCATTGCATACTAGAACGTCCAGGATCAACGCGTCCCACCAGCATTCGATAAAATTTGGCAATAAATGAGCAAAGGCAATCTCCGTCACCTCCCACATAATACTAATGGCCCAGAGGATACCAAGGTGACGAATCAGAATGGCTTTGAAGGCCCAGCCGAGGAAGTGAGCCAGCGCGAACACGTCCATGTGGTTCCAGATTTTTTCCACCGTGACGTCTGAACAGTTGACGCCGTATTCCTTGTCCATGTCGATGTGGAAGGAAGCTAAACCTGGATCCACCCACACCAGGATCCTCCTGACTGTCTCATAGTTTTGAAACAAGAGGAATAGCAGACCCATCAGGTAGAGTACGCTGCAGCCAAATACTATTCGCCATACGACTGGATGGGGCCTGGTGAATGGGCCATTGGGGAATGTCAGGACTGATATGATGAGGAAGAAGAAAATAACACATAATATGCCTGCCCACATATTATCCTCCACATTGGTGGTATTTCTGAAAGGAATATTTTTGAGGAAAGATTAATTACAAATGTCTAACGTACTGCATATTCAAACAGTATTAATATTGTGTGCTACTGCATGCGACTTATACATTACATTTACATACATTTTCTCGCTAACTTATAAGCAGCGATTGAATCTAGAGCAGTACAAGTTGCAAAGTTCACCTGCATTTATTAACTATAATAAAAACACAACAATTCATACATATTTTTTTATATCTATTACACAGAAAAATGAAATTGATAATAAACAAGTACATTAAACTCAATTTAAATCTTTGGTAATAATTAAGAAAGCTACTTAATTTTTTCACTAACAGAATTACAAGCAACGAATAGAACCAGAGTAATTCAAGTTGCAAAGTTTATTTGTATTTATTAACCATAATAAAAATATAACAATTGATAAACATGCATTTTTCTATATATTTACAGTACATAAAAAATTAAAATCAATAATACAGCTAATCAATTAAAATCTTTAGCAATAACTAAGACTGCTATTTAAAATTACATAAATTTTTTCCTTATCTGAATTACAAGTAGCGACTGAATCTAGAGCAAATAGTTGCAAGTTGGAAAATAATAAAAAGATAGCAATTCATATTTCTCTATATTTAGATAAAACATTAAATTCAATAACGTAAGCGAATCACTTAATTTAAAACCTTAAATAATCTGATAATAATTGGGACTGCTATCTAAACAAGAACATATAAAAAATATTAAGTAGAATTGATGGCCTAATATGTTACATAATATTGTTAAGTCAAACAAAAGCATAATCATGAATGGCTTATAATAGACAGGCTGCCAAGGGCAGATTATAATTGTTCCATAATATTTGCACATAGAATTACTTTCATGTTTATATTATTATACATGTTTATATTTAAGAAAAAAATACAATGAAATTTTTTCTTTTTTTTTTTACTAGCAATTTCTTGCCAAATTTTATAAAATCCTTTTATATATACTAACATACAAGAGCAGTTGCATCATTCAAAGCAAAATATGTAAAATTAAGATTTTTATGCCCATATTCATGGTCCTTCCTTGAAAAATGATTCCTTGTTTCTGTCTATCTTTATCTCGCGTATGCTAAAATGTACATGAGATAAAGATAGACAGAAACAAGGAATCCTCATTTTTCAAGGAAGGATTATGATGAATATGGGCATCCTTTATATATAATAAGGGCTGTTCTACATTAGCGTAATCGTAGTTGTGATATGGTGCAGTCATATGTCCATTTCTACTAATGTAAATAGCTTCAATCTCAGTTTAACTCCATTTTTATCTTTTTCTGTTTCTAAGAATAAGAAAAACAGAGATTAAAGTTAATTTATGTTACTGGAAATGGGCATACAACTGCGCTTTACAATACCTCACAACTACTTACAACTACGTTTACTCTATTGTAGAACTGTCTTAACATACAAGAGTTGCATCATTCGAGGCACATTAGATCATCGTCGAGGAATCTCTGCTGTATTTTCAAAGGATTGTATATCTTATCAAAATTAGATACTGATTAGCTCACAACAAATTCTTCAAAATGTGAAATTTCTTCAGACTTTCGTGTCACGTGGTCTTTTAACTAAACTCCAAATGTACACTTTACATCCCATAAAGGAAAAGGGAAGAGTCAAAAAGAGAAGAAATTGTAAAATATAATCTACATGCGAATTCGAAAGGGTCAAAGCGAACTCCAAGTTACCTAGTGAACACAGAGTATATGACGGCGCCTATAGAGATGAGCAACAAGGTGATGGTGTGCGGTTTGTAGAAGAACTCGAGGGAGATGTCGTCGACCGGCCTTTCATTGATGCTCGGAAAGCTATCGGTCCCGGCACGAAGCCTGTACTCCTCGGCATGATCAACGATGGTGTTGGTGGCGGTGACGGTGTTGGTCGCCTTGACGTTACCCTCCTGCGATGTTGTCGTCATCCTGTCCGCGATACTCTTTGTCTCAGCCACGTTCGATCACCATCGGCGAACAGAACACGCGTGGTACTCCGCGCCGTACGTATCGTACCCGAGCTACGCGCGTGAACACGCCTGCGAGTGTTGCTAGTTGCTAGAGGAATAGCTTTCCACGCGCATGTGCGACGTTTCGGTAGCGAATCCAGTAATATATACGTTATATGGCGCAAGAAGTTTTAGCGGGCCCCAGACTGAAAATTGTTGAGTATTGGTATCAGTTATTTTTATAATATTTGTTTATATTTATTAGCGTTGAGTAAGTTTTTTAACTAAATTAAGTTAAAATTAATGGTTTATAAAATTAATTTAGTTACGTTGAAAGTTACATGAACAAAAAACTAACTCAATTAAGAGTTACGTTACGATTATAGTTTTAGAGGCTCGGAAAAAATCGGTTTTTTTCCCATTTTTCCACAGATTTTTCAATTTTTTTTCAAAGGTAGAAAAATTTAATAGAAAAATTCATGTGTGATTGTAAAACATTTGAATATAGAATATCTTCATGACGTCTTTTGGATTTTTTGTGCTGTTAAGCACAAATGTTAAGCAATTATTACCTTCAAAGAATTACAATGAATACATTATGGATAATTATATAATATAATGTTATCAAAATACCCCCTAAAAAGGATGACTTTGATACAATACTTTTCAAAATTTAATATAAAATTTTATATCAGTCTAATATTTACTGCTGTCACGGAGAAACATGATTTATTAACTTCAAATCACGATTTTTCGTGACAGTAATAAATATGAGTATGCTATAAAATTTAAAATTGAAAAGTGTTATTGTACCATGCGTGACTTCATCAGTACTAAAGTCAACCTGTTTTACGGTATATAATTTTTTTATCTAAATAACTTATCACACTTGTTTTCAAATCGCCGCCACATTAATAGCATGCCACATTTCGGTCCGTGAAACAAATCGAAAATAGAAGGAAAAATACAAATTTTAACAAAAATAAGATTTTACATAATTTCCTGAATCACATTATATGATTGATATTAAATTAAATTAAGTAAAATGTCATTTACATAACAGAAACAGCAAATACATTATACATTATCTGCTGATTAGACAGTTATTATTACCAAACCCTGATATAAGTTATATCTTGTTTATAAATATCTTATACAATTATTTAATTTTCAGAAAATTTTTAAAACAAACAGGGTGCTTAGAGTACTCTTTTTGGTGATTTTTATACTTTACTTACGCGTTTCCAACGCGCATGTGCAAGAAAAAGCGACCCCACTGACAACATTGGATCCGCGATTGCGCCACTTGTGGTAGACTCGCGTGAAGTTGCGTGCGCGCGGTGCGTCAACACTCGCTCAGCGACGTGGTAACCGCGCACAACTTCATGCGGGTGAGCTGGCGCGCGCGATTGGTCGCGAATGAAGCGGTGTATAGACGGAGCAAACTTGGTGGGGGTGAGAAACGGCGGGAAGGAACACACTTGATCTTGATAGGACGATTAGATATATCGTTCTTGAGAACACATGTCATCCGATCGTTATTCAACGTCATATTAGCTGTGTCAATTACGGAACAATTACCCATTGACCGTGTACATCGAAATATATGGTTAGAAGTGACATTTTATTGCGTTATAATTAAAATATGTACAGAGTGTCTCAGACTTACCGTGACATTCGTTGATGATAAGTTTCTTGAGATTATTTCGAGCCGAAAATCCTAATATATATCAAAATGTAGAGGCTACAATACTTTTTGAATGAAAAGTGTTTAAAGTTAGCAAATAAAACTGACTAAATATTCGCATGTTCACTCTATAAACGTGTAAAATATTACTTAATATATTAAGTAATACTCTAAGTATATTCTTAAAATATTAAATGTAATATTCTAGATAATATAATATAATATTAAATTATATTTCTGAAATATTAATGAAATATTAGTTTTTTATTAAAATGAAACAGATTATGCAAAAAATAAAGTATATATAATGTTGTATTACAAAAAATAGAATTTAAACATATCATTTATTATTAATAATTTTATAATATATTTTAAGAAATATTTATTCCTTTAAATCTTAAAACTGTATGAATATATTTTTATAATATTCCTCGAATATTAAAGTAATACATCAAAAGAACATTATGTAGACATATAACGTAGATTAACAGAATATTTCCATAGAAAATATTAAATAATATTCTCGGAATATTCATAGTAATATTCATAATAACATTAATTTAATTTTTAATAATATTCATATAATGTAAGAATATTGTATAGAGCAGATATAACACATCTAGTAGTGAAGATACTTTCAAATATGATTCTTGTTTTTTTTTATTGATTTACACCTTCATTGTGCTATGTGTCATATCTAAGCGTATGAATTTCGGACAGTTTGATTTGCTAGTCTTGACATTTTGGTATTAGGATTTTCGTCTTGAAATGTTTGCAGAAATCTGCCATTAACGTGGATGTTACAGTAAATTTAGGACACCTTGTACATACAGTACATGTACAAAGGAGGTCGATAATGCCTTATCTCGTGCACTTATGTGCACATATTAGAATGTATGTATTTCCTATATACACTCCAGTAAACGTTTAAATTCAAATTAAGGCACTACGAAACCCATGCAAACTTAAATTATTACATAATGTATTATATAACTAGGATTAATAATAAATATCACAAATTATTAAAACGGCGTGGTTTGGAAAAACAATTATCGATTTTTTGACAAAATTGATTAAATTTATAAATATAAAAAATAAAATTTAACATATAAAAATCCAACATATAAAATATAGTTATTTATATGTATCATAGATATTGCAATAATTCTAAGTTTAATAAACAGACGTGTATTTCGCATACGCAAATGTTGAGATCGATAACTTCGGTAGTTCCTAAGAAACCATGTCAGCCAACTTGAAAAATGTGATTGTTTTCAAATTTATGTAATTATAAAAACTAATAAATATTTAGCCATACTAAAATTTGTAAATATTTACTCTAACAAAAAGAATCAGAGCGCAAGTCCATTGTAAGGAAAAATGACAAAAGCGTAAACGAAACTTCTAGAAAGCGAAAATTCGAACAATGGAACGTAAAAGAGATATAAACGCTTTTATTGTTTTCACGTGTAAAAGCGTAAAAAAATATATGCAGTTGTTTTCTTAAAAAAAATTCCTAAAAATAGATAAACTTTCACATCAGCTAGATAAGAATGCCTCTTTAATATGTTATACGTATAATATAAATTATAATTAATAATAAATTATAATATAATTAAATGTAAGATAATATCTTTTATGCACAATAAATTTTCTTTATATATTATTTTATATTAAAATATAATTTATGTGTAATGTAATAAAAAATAATTTGGAACATAAAGATTTTTGTACGTAAATGAAAAGGAACCACGTGTAACCGTTTGGATCAATGAGTCAGCTTAAGATGTCATTATCTCTCGCAGAAATCAACTGAGCATTTTATTGGTCAAGACGCGTATTCTGAACTTGTCATTTATGTAAATTTTATTTGCAACCACAGATACATACAATAATTTTTTACAACGAGAAGATTTCTTGTTACATCTTAGGCCTGTATTTTATAGTTAGATTTCTACCTTTCTTTCTTTTCTCTTGAGTGCTTAATTATACAGTTATTTTATTTTAAATGCAGTGTAATGAGAAGCTATAAGAGACAAGTCTTTTGTATTAAGTCACAAATAAGAAATATATCAACATTTTAGTTGAATTGCCATACGAAAAAGATCCTAGAATTTCGTATTTATATAATTAACCCTTAAACACGTAAGTGGGTCAGAGAGACCCCATATGAAGCTTCGAACGCTT
>QKQZ01044902.1:0-14601 GCA_003595255.1 Solenopsis fugax | reverse complement strand
TAAGGTCGAAAGTTTTATCGCCCCGTGCGTCGTCGTTGTTCTTCATTAATAATTACGCGAGAGTATCCCGGGACCGTGCAGTTCGCCCGACATACGGCCGTTAACCGCGGATGGATCACGGCGCGTCGCGCCATTATACTCTCTCAGTTTTCTTTTTTTTCCCCCCCTCTCTCTCTCTCTTTTTCTCTACCTTTTGCACAGTGGAAAGCGCGCGCGAAAAATACTGAGGGAAAAAAATGCCACCGCGTTCGTTCCCATTTCCACCTCGACCGCACAATGTACACGGCAAAAACATCCCCTAAATATCGGCGTTTACGGCCCTCGACGCGGAAAGAGTACGCGAGTTAAGCCTCCGTGGTCATTTGACCATTTATCCGCCATTCGCCGTATTCTTTTTGTCTGTCTTTCTCTCAATTTCTTCCTTTCTTTCTTTCTTTTTCTCTTTCACACTATATCGCTTCCTCTTTCCTGATCAGCAGCGAACGCATACTCATATTCTTCTAAGCCGACTTTCCGCTTTTCTCGCTTCTTCTCCGCGCCAACTGTCTCCCTTATTCCATTCTCATCCTCTTTGCGCCGATTTTTCGGCTCCCTTGCCCGCGCACGCGAGTGCGTTCAGCTCTCTCGCGTCTCTAGCTGGAAGCACGCTGGCGATAAAAGGCATCGGCGGCAAAAATGTTGTCCGCCGCCTGCGAAAACGGCACAGCAATTTTAATGTAAGTGCCGGGCGGGCTATTCTCCGCCTCCGCTTTTCCCTTCGCGACGTTGGTCCAAGTACGCGCCAGCAGTCGGCAGCAATACCACGATTTCTTCTGAATCTTCTCACGTACTTCACTTTCCGCGTTCCATCCTCTTTGCTTTCGTCCGGCATATCTCCACTGCCTTTCGTGCCGAGTTGTTTTTTTTTTTCCTTTTTTTACACGATTCCCAACAATCGCCGGACAGCGTACGCTCAGCTCGTCCAGCTTTTGCCTATAAGCCTTGACCACGAGAAACCAGCATTACCGCGATAATGTACTCCATTTAAAGTGGAGCAGTAGGTCAAAAATTCATGAACGAAAAGCTCTCGTGTCGAAAGGTATGAAATGGAACGCGAAGGGGTGCGCGATTTCGCGCGAAAGCACACTGAACGAAAATAGCCGCGATCGAAGTGTTCGGAGCACGAAAAGCCGGGGTTGATGTGAAAAGTACTGATTAGCGAAAAATGTATGACCAATGTAACGCTGGTTCTGCGGTTGATTTGCGTGGCCCCGAAGATTTCAAATAATAATTGCCCGATTTTGTGTGAAATTCCGTTTGCGTGGATTAACATCGATGTTTCCCAACGGCGTTTTAATTAATTCTCTCAATTCTGGTATGCTGCACGCAGCATAACCCGTTTCCCCTGTATGCTTTTGGTTTAATTATGTTCATTAGAATTTAATTTTAATTAAAAATAGCATTTTTTCCGCGTTCCCCCTACCTATTTTATTAAATACCATGTCGTACGCGAGAGTTTCATCACATCCGCACACGTAACTTTTTGTTTGAAACTCAGTTATTACGATACGAAAGAGCGTAGTGGGCGAATAAAAACACACCGCGCACAGTCTTCCTTGTCCCATTTTTCAGTTTAGCTTACGCAGCGTTATGCAAATGAAATACGCGCGACACGCGATATTTATATGTATCTGCCTACACATCTCGACGCGGATTATCAGACAAAATTGTTGTTCATTTTAAATACAAAGGAAGACGAAAGGAAAGGGGGAACAAGCTGCATATTACAACCGGTAATATTGGAATCGAAGTGATGAGTATATGGTAATCAGAAACGCACGCGCGCGCGCGAGACACACTCTTAAATATTTCGACAGCTTTACTCGCACACAACGTCCTGTCATAGACGAGGTGGTATTAAGTGCGCGCGCATTTAGGTCAACNAGGTGGTATTAAGTGCGCGCGCATTTAGGTCAACGAGATACGCCAAAACGGGGATATCACCGCTCGCGAGATAAGAAAAGGGTGATCCTCGGCATGAATCCCCGCGCCAAAAGGAAGCTCGCGAAGTAATCTGTGTATCCCTAGGCGCGCGAAGCCCACATTACTCTTGGTTTATACAGACACGCGCCGCTCGTTTCTATTATTTTCTTGTTACTTTGCAGGGGAGGACGAGGGTGAGGTATAGCAGCTTCCCTTTCGTACCGCGATATTACTGTTACGACCACTGTTTCCACCCTCTCCATCTCCGCGCCTCTCTCTCTCTCTCTTTCTGTCACTTTTTCCTCCTTCTCTCCCTTTTATTCTCTCTTTACCCCTCGTGTCTCCCTTCTTCCGCCTCGTTCACCGTCGTCGCGTCGGTGTGCGGGACGCTTCTGAAAAATTACACGTCCAGGCCACTATGACCCTTCTCTCCGGCTTCCTTCCACCGCTTACGGTACGTCGCTGCTCAGCTTCCGCAGAGAGCGTGATTTTTCCGGCGACTTTTCGGCAGTGGCTTCATGACGCCAGCCAGCTCTCGTAGCGACGCAGCCCTCGTCAAAATTTCAGGACGCTTATGAGGACGACTTTTTGGTACGGTGTGTACTATGTTATAGAAGTCACGCTAACGGTTCTCTCTCTCTCTCTCTCTCCCCCTCCCACCCTGCTTAATCGAATAACGTCAAAGTGAAACGGAATTCGAAATAAGATTTTTTACCTCTGCGTTATATCAAAGATCGATAACATCTACCATGAAATTTCGATTCATGATTATTCGCGCAAACTTGTTTTTTTTCCCCCCTTTGCTTTCGTTGCCTCACTACTGGCTTAACGTAATAGCGAAATGTGTAAGTTAGCTGAAAGCATCTCGAGTAGCTGTAACACACCCACGAATACTGTTTTTCGTGCGATAGCAAGAGTGCTGCGAACGCTCTTATGTATATATTTTAGGTCTTCGGCTGTTGTAAATAGAAAATATATTCTTAATATGCATAAAAGAACTCAACATAGTAATATCACATCATGTAATATTACTTTTATATACTCGCAGGAATATGAGAATAGCACGATTTACATTTTACAAATTAAGCGAAAAGCCAATGACGTAATGAGACATATAAACTTCAAATAAAATTCCGAGATATTTATGCATCAGTCAGCGTTTTTAATAAGTATAAATGAGTAAATTATCTGAAAGAGAAATCATCAATTAATTTAATTAACAGAATATATGCGTGTGAAAAATTATTGATTATCGAAGAAATTGATCTACCAAGTCAGTCAAAGTATAACTGGATGTTTTATATGTCGTGAATATTTTGTAATGTGTTTATATTTGTACATCTATGAACATTTGCAAGAGGATAATTTTAAACAAATTTTTTAGTTTCAAATTGTTTTTGGCATGTTGATGATATAATTCAGAAGCTCTTTCTATTGAAATTAAATTATAACTTTTTATCATATATTTTATTTTTCGCTGTCGTCTGAAATGTTTACAAGGAAACTGCAATAAAAGCCTTACATGAAAATTTTACATATTAAAATAAATTCGATGAATATGTATGACACAGCCTTATCATTCGCGTACGTTGTAACTTTTATGTTTTATAATACAAATGTTTGTACTGCAAACATTTTCCGCAAATGTGCCGTTTCCCAAGCATTTTCGAGAAAGCACATTACGAATTTAAGTATCGGCTTGGGAACTATTATTAAATACTGTTACCCAACTCGTACTGGTAATATCGGCTTTAACTTGATATTGGGAAAATGACATGAATAATAAATCCACTAATGTAAGTGAGATTCTGCGCCTCATGAATTATGTTTGTATTTTGTAATAGCAAGCTACGAAAATGATGGTTTGCATCCCTTTCGCAGAAAATTAGATTTGAATGTGTTAATGACGGGGTCAGCAATCTGTGGGAAATGTGGGAAGAGCAACAAGAATATCTTAAAATACGTTCGATCTATCTCACGCGAAATAATCTGAGCCCATAATTTTCGTCGCGTCCTATCTTGCGGAAAACTAAAAGACGAGTTTTCCGACCGCGCGCAGAAATCACGGGCGCGGGCCCGAGAATGTTAGATTATAAAATATAATCTTTTAAAGTCCTCGAACCGCCCCAAGTTTTCTTTATGCGCGAAAGTTGGAATCAGATCTCCCTGGAGGAGCTCCGCGGAGTTTATTGAGCTATCGGCGGGGTAACTACTTCCGAAGGAGAAGAAACGTAAAACTCCCGTATCCCAAGCTGCTCCCGACCCAAAAATCAAACGTCTTTAATTTAGAGGGACTAGAACGGGCCGTTGGTTCGCCCGTTCGCCGAGAGGAGGGAGAGGGCAAGACTAGGACAGCCGGCTTGGCTGTCCCCGGGAAATCGTTACCGAAGAACTTCCTGCCTGCAACCGCGCGCTCGCTCTCGTTCGTTCCCGTAAATTGTAGCTCGTTTCTTCCGTTACGAAGACGTCAAGCGGCTGCGGACACTCGATATTCCAAAGTTTCGAGTGACTTGCGTGTACGTAGACATGCTTGTGTCATTATAACTTTCCAGGGAATATTTCTCGCGTCCGCCACTTTTTTCCGTCGTTCAAACTATTTTTTATTAGCTTCCAATTACTTTTTAGTTATATTGAGTTTGCGATGAAATATTTTTTTCCCAAATATTAAAAATATTGCTTTCTCTTCCATCTCTTAGTTTTTAAAGTTTATTATTTATGTTCAGATGTCCACATGTTATCCTGATTTACATATTCAGTTTATATATGTACACTGACACTTTTATGATAAGTTTTTATTCCCCTGAGCGTGATAATACTTATCTCTATATCTCTATATTTGTAGGTAAATATTTCTTTACTAATCTACCATCTGTCGCGAATTATAATTGCACATTACACGCATGCATGATGCACGCATATCGATTATTTCAAACATGCTTGAATTTTACGGTTTTGTCACGTGTTTGTTGTAAAAAACGTCAATATTGCACATTCACCACAATGTTGATCATTCACCAAGCTGATGATAAAGCTAGATATGCGATCTCAATCACATGTCATTGTTGACGTTCAGCAGATGGAAATAAAAATTAAAGAGTTGCATTTAATGCTAATTTTATGATAAAATTAATTCATGATCGATAAACGAAAATTTATCTCGTGATTTAATCGGATGCACATTGCTCTATCGCGGGCGATCGAAAATATGTCAAAAGTATTGAGTTCTTCAGCAAACCAAAGGTACTATCCGATGATGGACGCAAGCTGTGAGAGTTCAATTTTTAACGACGTACGCGCGGCAAGTGTTCGATCAATGTGTGATAGCTTGATTAAAAATCTCGACAATGGAGTGTATAAGCGTTCAATATCGTGCAAAAATTGTGAATCCTTCGAATTAGGTGCTCCGTTGCAACTTGCATCTGCAATCTGATTAGTCCTTGGGAATTTCTATAGAGTAATATTAATTATAGGATAGGATTATAATATTGACATTTAATTAAATTGACTTGATTTTATATATTCTGATATATTGACACATTGATATTTTGGCGTATTGATATATTGACATTTTGAGATGCTGTAATAAAACTCATAAAATTTATAAATATATTGCTTCATATAACTCATAAAAGTTATTGTTAGACATAAGATGGTGTCAATATTTACTCTGTATCATATGTATTGATCGCTATTCATCTATTAAAGAATATTAATTGTCCTTAACTAAAATCCATATTTTCCAACTAATTACTCACGGTAACAAAACTGTAAGAGAAACTCTTCAAGTAACAACGAAATTTACTTCGTGTTTCCTGGGCACTTATTCGCGCGGCGCATTCGTATCGTTAAATACGTCTTGCGGCGGATTTATGCATGCCGCTATGCATGCAAATAGCTCGAGTAGTCTCGCATATCGAGAGAAAACACAAGCGAAGCTCGCGTGGTTTCGCAGCCATAACGATTGCGCGGTATCGCCGTCCTCTTGTCGTTTCGGTACGCTTCCACGTTTTAACTTCGATAAAGTGGAAATGCACGGAACGAGGCAGCAAGTAGAAACACCCTTTCATAGTCACATCGGAGGACAATCAAAAGTGTACGCTGCGCGCGGTCGCGGACTTAGAAGTGTATCCGCAATTCAACTGCATTAACACGCGGAGACACGGACACCTCAACGACTCGATTAAAGATAAGACGCAAATATATAAAGTCGAAAGAGTACAGCACGCGCGAGGGGTTTCTCTCCTACGATTCAATAAAATTCGCGCTCGAGGACAATCTTCCCCTCGTTAGACGAGATCGAGAGCAGCGCGTTTCTGTATTCGCCATCGTGAGAGGCATAACGAGAGAATCTCTTTGAGACAATACAAGATGAGAAATCCCTTTTCTGAATCTTTCACATTTTTAAACGAACATGCAGAAAATAAATTCATGCGAGTCTTATTAAATTGCTTTTTTTCTCGCTTTCATTTTCTCATCTTATCTTCGCCTTCCTTATAATCCTCCGCGATTCAAGTTACGACTTTCATCCACGCCGTTTTAATACATTTATTATCGCGAATGGAAAATCGAGAAGCCAGCAGGCTCTCACGGGCGTGCGGTAGCCCGCCGTTAAAGTCATTAATAAATTAATAAATAGTATATTGCGCGCTCTGATAAATATATACCGGGCAGCGACGATAAATGTCGATTTAATGAAGTTATCGTGCCGGTGGCACAATGCGATCTCTGCGATTTATCGCCTCCCTCTCAGGTACGATAATTGAAATACACAACTTTCGGCGCCATGACCGTGTGTGGCCAGCGATTGCAACAAAAGGAACACACCCACCTTAGTTGAGCTAAATGATAGATTATACGACGAGCCGTATATTTTGCCAACGTACGAATATGATCGATGCTTATTACCGAGCGTATAGCCAAACCAGAATAATAGACGGGGTAATTGATATCGTAACGTTACACTTGCCCGCCACTAGCGCGAGAATAATTATTGTGTCACGCGACGGTGGTAAACGTATCTTAATTATTTTGATTACAACGATTTTGTTCGCGAGCTGCGTGTTTTGAAACCAGTTTCTAAAATTTTGACAAACAGATTGATATCTTCTTTTATTTCTTTGAAATTTGCCCTCTGTTCGAAAATAAGTTTGGTTACTACCGGTAAAAGTAATGCAGTTGTAGTTAGGTATAATTTTTGAAATTTTAAAATATAGAAATAAAAATTTATTTAATAAAATATTATTTTTTCTGTCTTTAAAAAAAAATCACATGTAATAGACATAGACACAGAATAGATATTATAAAACGTTGGATATAAAAAAGAAATAAAATAATGAAAAATGAAAGAAGAAGGAAGAAAGGAGTTTTAAAATACGGAAAAAAGGTGAAGATGAAGAGAAGAAAGGAAAAAAGAAGGGGAAGAGTTTAAAATTAAAAAATCCATATTTTAATAATATTAATCATTAATATAACGTTTGTTATAAAAAGTGAAGGCTAGAATCATAACTCATAACCTAGCATTGAAAGATTGAAGAAACATTGCATAAACCTTACATTGAAACATTTTAATATTGTATGGAAGTTACAAAAGATTTCTGCAATGTTACTACAAGCTTGCGGTAACGTTGAAATGTCTGCAATTTTAAATATCTTTATGACGTTTCGGATTATTTGAAATTGTCTACTGATTTTACTAATGGAAGAAACGCAACGCCAGTAATTTTCACTTCTGCTAACTGCATTATTTTTAGTAATAACTAAACCCATTTTCGAACAAACTATTGAGATATATTTTAACAATGGTATTGCATCGGCGATGATTTGTTCATTATATCTTAATGCGAGGCAAAATATATAAAGTTCACGTGATTGTATTTGTGACAGTTCATGTTTGTAATACAACTTTTTAGCACCTTTGGGTATGAAAAAGGGTACAAGAATGGTATTGTCTAATTTATAAAATAATGTGAAAATAAGTTTTGTTAGAAATAATCTCCTATACTTATTTCTCATTACATTTTCTTACAAGTGATTTCTAATTATTCGGTTTCGTATATTTATAAAATTACATGATTAGATACACAGCAATTTTTTTCTAACGAATCTCAAAAAATTCCACGGCCCAATTGGAAAAACGACGAATAAGAAAGTCGAAACGTTAACTACGGTATTGTATTAATGATTCGAATCGCATAATCTAGTCGCAGAATCCTCCCATCAATTAAGCATCTAATTAAGCAGCTTATGTAAATTCCATTCGACAACGTCCCGTTCAATAGCGATTTTCCATCCTTCTCTCCTGTCATTTCGATATAGCTGCACTGATTCCCTGACGACCAATTCCATATTGCAAAACGGCAGTGGGTGCAATTAGAAAGGACGGCGAATCCCTTTGTTTCGCGATAAAGGAAGGGTGCCGGGCGCCTTCGTTAAGCGAGATAACGAGATGAATGAGGAGAGAATGAGAAATTAAAAGGATAATTGAGATATCTGTGCCGAAGTCCGAGCCTTTACTGGTGGGAGCGCGTGCCTTGCTGTAACAGACCGCGGAGCAACGCGCTCGTACACATCTATTGGGACCGATGAAAGATACTGCTTTTGGCGAAAATAAATTACGTGAGATATAATACGGTTAACGTAACTTTCCGATACATTAGTTTGGTTCAGGGCTTGGGATTTATCGACCCTCACGGCATCGTCCGAAAGGAGCTTTTTTAGCATTAGCTGTCCTCGTTTTACACAACGCGCAACGAAGCGAGCACAAATTTTTGGTTTGTAAAGGCATCTCACGCGCATTTGAGAATAAATTTCGCAATTTTACGAAATTTGATTACTCACTCGGCGAGAACGATGGAGCTCTTAACAATATATTCAAAAAGTTTACATGTGTGTACACACGAACTTCCATTTGCAATCGCAATTTTTTTTCCCCTATCAGCATCCGGATCCTTTTGATGTTATATGAAGAAGAAACTAGAACTGACTAGTCTCAAGATGAAAGATATGCAGATGGAGAATAACGTCGAGCCGCGAGCAGACAAGTATTGTAGGTCAGATCCTAAAAGATGTAAATAAGGACGATATCCGAGATAGTGGAATACTTTCACGGTAGAGATCTCGCAAAATCGCGGAGAATTGGAGCGAATAAGAGAGGTCCCCGGGAAAACCACTGTCTCGGCGTAATATTCCCTTTTCAACGTGCGAAACGTTTATCGATGAACCGCGCGCCCGCTTCGACGTACGAAAAATCTCTGTCAGACACGTGCGTTCAATGCATATATTATGAAGCCATGTGGAACGGCGGGAGTGAGATCGACGTCCTTTCATATCGTGTGCCTCCTCGCGCAAACGCGAGTTTTCCCGAGTTTATTGTTCGTATACGCGTTCCTTTCCGCGATATATAGAAATGTTATGAAACAACCTTTCAAAGATTCATTTTAAACACAGCTATGAATTTATGTTTGAAAAAAGTAAAATCAAATTACGCAAAAGAAAAGAAAGAAAGAAAGGAAAAGGGAGGAAAGAAAATGTTCGAGAAGCTCACACACACACACATACCAAATGAATAAAGATTTTCGAGAAGTAATAAAGTATTCATTTATTTCTCTTTGGTGTGTGTTCTATAGATAATATATGAGAAGTGAGATATATTGAACATGTATTATGACATCTTATTGTGAATGTGTGATGAAAAAAATATCTGCTAAGAAATTCCACCGTTATCGAGCGCGTCACAGAAATTCCAACTTCAATCGAAGCGACGATGAACACCGAGATTTCGGTGGAGAAACGAGACGACTTTTTTTTTACTTTTATTCGAGGCAATTTTTCGCGACGGTTCGTTCGTTTTCGTGGACAATGATAGTCGATCTTATTTACGCAGTTGCGGCAGCAAATAATTAGCGAGACAAACGGGCGAAATTACTCGGCCGCCGACAGGAAATAAATCAGGCGTTCTTCGCCCCGTGAAAATGCAGGATGGCTTAGCCGAGGGTGAGCAGATGGAGTTAAGGAAGTGTAAAAGAAGGAAAAGACGAGGGACGGCGGTGGGGGAGGCCGGATAGATACCGGGCAAGAAGAGGGAGCCTAATGAAATAAGGGTTGTTAATGAGAAGCCGAGGGAGTACGTACCGCCTTTTGCCTCGAACCCCTTGAGATTATGCCGATACATTCATCCGCGGCGTCTGCTCGATCCGCCGCCGTTTTTACGGCGCTCCGAAAGCGATAAATCATCGCCTCGCAAAAATCTCAGCCGCGGTAGATAAGCGGAAACAATGGACGAGTATAAATAGGGTGCAATCACGATCACGTGCGCGCCTTAACGCGCGCGTATGCGAGCGCTTGTCACGCTGCAAAAACGAAATCTCATTGTGCAACGGGAGGGGATGGGAGAGCAGTCTAATAAGACTGCACTTCATTACCGGGGCGTAGCAAAGCGTTTTATATTCAAAACGCAATGTTCGTGCGAGTTCACGCCTACGGTCAAAGAGGGAGAACCAGGGCAGGCGCATGCCGAGTGTGCTGTTTACTTTTTACCGGGAGAAAGGGAGAGAGAGAGAGAGAGAAGGAGAGAACATTGTATCACGGGGAATATCATGATTTATGGAACTTGGAGCAACCTTTACCGGGCTTTATCGAAAAGCCATTATAACCCCGTGGATTTATGTAGTTCCCTTAGATACTTACCAATGTTCATTGGACATCCACGACGTCGCTGACCTAAAACTAATATTAACCAGGTGCTATCTGTAACGACCAATCTCGTAAAAGTAATAGTCAGATCTTGCGTGATGTTCTACGCTTCACCGTGACGCGTACTTGTCCTCTCTATTCGATTTTTTTTCCATTAAATATTTACGACCAATTTGAATAAGACACACGTGCGAGCTATCATATTTAAAAGTATCTGACACACCTTGATTGTTTATGTATGGAAAATGGTGCTAGGCATGTTGTTTTATAAAGGCCGACGTATAATCTTTTCAAATTTCAACCGCGGCGTATTTTCCTTACGTATTTCATATTTATCTTCTTTCACTTTAATATATTAATTATAAATTTATTATTTAACGCTATCTCGTTTATCATTTCCTGCTGCGGCATTAATTTCAATGGCGCATTTTCCAATGAAATTTAGATTTTAAAAATGTAAATTTAATTCCCAAAATGAAATTTAAATTAAATTTGGCAAAACATTTCGCGATCTCTTATTTGCAATAAATCTGTACCTCGTTTTGAAACATAAATATGCGCGAAATATTATTATGCGAAAATACATATCTCGAATTACTTTTTACATAGGTACTTTTGACATTTGAGAAAGATTTAATTATCATTTATTTCCATGACGTCCAATTTTAAATTTAACCTCACATCTAATCTAAGACCGTCTCTCAACAATTTCTCAGTTGATGTCCGCGATTTCATTCTCTGTTATTATACGTCCAGAGAACAGAAAGATAGAGCGCTTCCGGCGACGTAGTGCAATAAAGAAGGATTCTGTTAATTAAAAGCGAGTACAATCTTCGCGTTTGTCCGTCCTCTCGAGACTAAGTTAATACATCTCCTCCGCGTTCCTCTCCGCACACTTCGCGGAAAGTTTCGTAAAACTTACCGGCAATAAAGCCGGTACCATTTCTGAAAATCCTTTGGCTATTGGCTCCGGCACCGGTTCGCTCCCAAGTTGTTGTTACGTTGGTGCAGATGTTGTCGCCGCCGCCGACTCGACAACTACAACAGCGGCACCGGAAAACGAGAAAGAACCTCATTGAAAATAACGAGTCCTTAAGCAGTTTCGTAGGACATCGCGCAACTTTCCACGCACACCACGGAGACACTCGACAAGCCTCGAAAGTCTCTCGCCTCGAGCCCGGTTATTAAAATCAAGAGTAATCTCCGAAAATGGTCGGTGTTAGACGGCTTAAAGTCGTAAAAAACAAAAAGTTGGGCCTTTCGTTCGTCGTTCAAGGGAAAAACTACCGAAGCGCAAATTGCGAGGCCAGTACTTCCGAAGTATCGATAATGATTTCTCGCGCACTCGCGCGGACCAAGGTGGGAAGTGGCGAAAGTTACACGCGCTCGAAATCGAATTCCGGAGTACCGCTACTACACGAAGTCGCCGTCTCGTGTCGCGTACGGGGAACGTGCGAGACTGACTTTTGGCATGTCTCCATAATTGATTCCTCTCTCAACGCGACGAGGGCTCATTACCGCTCGCTTTTATCCCACTGCGAACCGAAGTTTTCTTCGTTACTTTCGACTGCGAAGTACAGTCGTGACTTCTCTCATAGTGAAACGTGGTTTGCGCTTCGTCCGCAGGAGCGTAAAGCTATGTAAACGTACTTTTGTACGTTCGTTTCCGGAGTGCAATAGGATAGCCCATTCGTTGTGATCAAATCGGGGACCGGTAACACGGCGTCTCCGCGGCGAATGGGTTTTTACTGCGTTAAAAATGAACTTATGAGAAGCATATTTGCGGATTTCTTTACTTCCATGATCTCCGATCGATTTAAGTTTTGCTGAAACGGCGTTAAGCAAAAATTCAGAATGATTTGTGGCGTCATTCATTGAATTTTCGTTCGCTTGATAATTTTTATCTATTTCATTTCTCGACCAAAAATGTATTTCGTCAAATATAATATAGAATGAAAACAGGATTGTAGAGTAAATTTCAGTACTTGCTCACTTTCACTAGTTGCTAAATAATTTCTTTGATTTAACGAGCAATTATTTTCATATATTATTATATATAAAAATAACAGCTTTTTCTTCTATTAGTAAATCTTCAGCTCTATTTTCGGGTATTTTATATTATTCGAGCATTAGAACGTGAAATAAAGGCTGAGCGAACGTGTGTGTTTCGGAGGATCAGTGATTCGCGAATCAAGTTTGGAAGTAGTTCCGAAATAGCTCCGGGATAAACTATCTTTTGGTCTGAGTGTGTCATTCTATTGAGTTTAGAACAGCTACAAGTTTTTTATTGAATTTCAACGGTACGCTGTCAGTTTCGAAGCTATTATTGTCTCATCGAATATTTCGACGGTCGAAATAAAATTGATATTACGAGGTTTCCCGACGTGACTGAGTTTATTTAAGTATCAGTCCTGTTTGCTTAAGTAAATGTACCGTTTCCAGCGGTAATCTGCATTGAGAGATCAAACGATCGAAAGACGGAAGACGCGACCGCCGCGAATCCGTCGGATATCCAGTCACCTCGATGAAACTTTGACAATCCGGTGGTATCTCCGTCTTGAAGGATCCATAAAGTCTGAAGAGGTCTGGAAAAGCCACGTCGCGAGCGGCGTGGAAAAGGGACGCGAGGGAACGGGTTGCAGGTGAAACGAGAGCAACTGTGGAAAGGGGTAGAAAAGGGAAAGAGAGAGAGGGGAGGGGGAGAAATATTGTCCGAGAGAGGATAAAAGCGAGCGCGTTGAGAGAAAACACGTGGGATTTCTCGAGGCATGTCGGTCGGTGGCGAATCGAGCAAGTTTCCCCGAGTTGGCTTTCCCGACCAGCGCAGCCAGCGCAGCCGAAAGATGGCTGCTGATGGTGACCCCGCTGAAAGTTGGAGGAATTTCTCGCGTTCTCACTCCTTTCCTCTCTCCGCTACCGCCTTCACCCGTGTTATCCCAGGCTTTCCGCTTGTCTTTGCTCTTCGAAAGGAGATCGCGAGAGCTTCGGTGCCTCGTGTCGATTCAATCGCGTGCCGGTGAAACCATATCCCGGCTCGATGAATTTTTCTCGCAACGTGAACGGCTACAATGTTAGATACACAGATGGTGTCCGATCATCCGCAATCTTGTCTCGCGACGAAAGTCGTAACGTTTGAGGTACATCTTTCCCGCGGGGAGATACGAAAGTTAAGTTGCATTTACGCTCAAGCGCGTGACGTTATCGGGTTGTCGCTACGATCGTTCAGAGACATCGCGAGTACGATATAACGGAAAATAACAATGCTCTTAGTGGCAACTCACGTGTAATGCTACTCGAAACGTTAAGTGGTTTGCACGCGGCTTATCTTCTCGCTGGGAAAATGGCACAAATCTTCGTTTCTCCATGATACGCTATTTTATCGTGCGCGAATAGACATGGCAGAAACGAGCAAGGTATCGCGAAAGATATGAGATATGGAACGTACAACGTGTTAGATGAGTCGCTTCGCGTTGTCTATCTGATGTAAGATTTACGTAGTGCGCCATATGTCTTGGCGCTACGGGAGAAGAAAATCATTCCTCGAGTCGGAAAGTATGCTCTACGGGAGTATCTTGAACATCTTCACGTACTCGCACGGTACAACTCGCGGTGAAAATCGTGACATTCTGCCGCTGAATACGCCGTTGAAAGTGAGACAGATGGCAAATTGCGAAAGCCTTCACATCGAGATAACCCGCGTGGGCAAAATTCGTCGTAATTAACGCGAGATTCATACGCTGCGGCGGGTATCGCCGCGCGACGTAAAAGCCCTCGTTATCCCCGTCGACGACGATTCCCGTCACGTTCAACCTCATCACGCGCGCGCACCCAGCGCCTGCAGCAGTAGCAGTAGCAGCAGTAGCAGTAGCAGCAGCAGCGGTAAGACAGGCCGCCCGCCTCGTGTCGCGCGCGAATTTTCGCGTGGATTCCAAGCACCCATCCGCCGAC
>QKQZ01044899.1:0-45352 GCA_003595255.1 Solenopsis fugax | reverse complement strand
TACATATACACATATATATATACACACACACACACACGGAAACATATCGTAGCACATCTGACAGTTTTATAAATACAAGTTTCATAAATATAAGTTCTTTACTAAGAACGATTATTATCAACCACTATGGTTCTTTTTCCAATTGTATTACTAATATCAGCTACTTCAGAACCTAACTACTTTAAACAAACAGTAAAACAAATTTATACATAAGCGTGTTACTTTATGCATAAACTTTATCGCATTTTAAGTAACACTAATGGGTATTATGTCTTTCTTACCAATTATTGCACTGTAATACATATCACGAGATCATATGTTATTAAAAAAAGTCAATTTGGTATTATTTTTCTCTTTTATATTCTTTTTGTTCATCTGATGATTCTTCACGAACGGCTAGTACCATTCTTAACATAAGAATGGCAAGTAATTTATCTAGAGGGTCCATAAATCCTCGTTGTATCCATTTTGGTATCGTCGTACGTGCATGAGAAAATCCCAACTTTTGAAGGATGTAATCGATTCCATAAGGCTCTATACTTTTGCCGGCCCACGAGAGTAGCCTTTATAGAAATTCGTAATAGTATTATCTGTTAAATATGGTTTCGACACAAAGAGACACATACTAAACTTCAGAAATAACTTACCTTACTGTTGGTTCTAAGTGCCATGTTTTACATCTATATGATCGCCAATCTTTTATGAACATTTCAGCCGGATCAAATTGTTTGCGTTTCTTCTCGTCCTCAGAAGTAGCAGGTACGCTCGACATGTTAATTGTACCTGTGCTTACATTTTTTCTTTCTTGTGGATCAGGACTGTGCGCTCTCGCGCCCATATTCTGCATTGTGTGCTATAATATAGAAAATGTTATAAGACTAAAGTATTTTTTTCTAAATAAGTAAGATTCAGATTTAAAATTATTTCAAATATATTTTCAATAAAGTTCCTACCACTCTTTCCTTTTCTTTCACATATGACGTAATAAGATCATGTAGGAAGAAAAAGGCTTCAGCATCAACGGTAACAAATATATGATCTTCAAATTCTGTTATGAAGCTGCATTCAACCAATGGTTTTTCGCCTGCAAATCGGAATAGAATAGAATAATCACAATATTTCAATAATAATTTTTAAGACTGAACGTTTTTACACATACTACATTATCTTAAAGTTATGCGAATGAAATAATGATATCATAGATATTTTTAAATAAATCTAAGTAACAAAATTAATTTTCTCCATGCTCATTTAAGCACCTTATACTAATTGTTTATATTAAACAATTATGAAAGTTTTTAAATAAATGAATTATCTTCATTACATTATATTGATAGTAATATGCTTAATTATAGCTTAAGCCATAAAAAAACTGTAAATTTTAATTTGTCGTATTATGGACTTTTTCAGATTTTAGAGAACTTATTAAACAAGATTGTACCAAAAAACATATAGGTATCGCTTAAGCATTTCTTTAAACATGTAAAGCATAACTAACAGAATTCTACCACTTTTTATCATTCCAAACATAATAAACGTCATTCCATACTTACTATATAAAATATGCTTAGGAAGTCCTAAAAATATACGAAAGAACCAATTGCAGAATAATTAGCACAGTGGAAAGACATGTAATATTACACTTTGTGCTTTGTATCACTTAATATAAAAGGATTTGTATTGATAGTACGTTTACTGATATAATTTTATAACATTTATAAGGAAAACCACTGTACATATTAGTACCGTTAGAATGTCTATTGCACATCTTCGTATTTAGCTATTTTTATATCTCATAAAAAGTTATACAACGTTTGATTTGTATAAAAACAAGCGACTGATATTACACAGACATATATTTAAACAATTATGCAATAATCATTTAAAAATAATTTTTTTTTCAATTTACATACCTATAACGTCTGGTGTTCTAGCGGTTTGTAAATGCTCAGTTTTTAGATGCAACTGCAACGAAGGCAAGGCGAATATCACTTCCCGTGTGTGCGAGTGTTCTTGCAACTTGCCAGGCGTCGCGGACGTGCTCCTTCCGCGTGATGCACTACTACCGTCCGATGTACTGTCTACTCTATCTCTCTCGACACATGGAAATCTGTCTACCGCTAAGTAGAGGAACGAAAGAAGAAGTTAAGTAGATATATAATTTTATAGAAACAAAAAAATAATAAAATTACTTTTATATTTGATACATACCATCGATTTCACTACTAGCAAATGCATAATGAAACCATTCTTGTAGAGATTTAAATTGCGGTGGAAATAAAACGCTTCGGCTTAATCTACACACGGTTGCCATGGAATGATGCCTTGCGTGTTGTTCCTGTTGATGACCTAGACTGATGGTTAACGTTTGTACGACGTGAACGTCGTATGTGTTAGGCGCTATGTATAAAGACAAAAAATAATAAATAAATTTATGATACTCTATTGAGGTAAAAATAGCATAATGACTATTTAATATTAATTACTTTCAACACTCGGGATTTCTTGGGCTTCTGTAGCGAAACTTATACATGGCTCTTTTAACGAGAACAAAGCCCAGCTTTTACTTTTAAAATTAATTCCGTGGAAACACGCTAAACTAATATTACAGCCGTGAAGTTCCATTGTACCACCAAGGACGGTCCCAGTCGATGGCAAAGAAAACCTTAAGCTTCCTAATTGAAGACCAGCTACTTGAATTAATACTCTTTGCCAATGTCTATGATGTCTAGCATCTGATATCGCAGCCTGGTTTAAGCTCCATGGACCTCCTGCAATAAATTTAATTAGCACAATTTTTATTACGACAGCTTATAAATAATAATAGTTTTAATTTACCGTCAACAGCAGTTCTTTTCTTTTGTTGTCTTTTCCTAATACTACTATTATTCATTCTTTGATGCTTGGGTTGTAACGAACTAAATACTCGTTTGCTGCTCTTAAATTGTTGACTGAAAAACTCGTCTAATTTGTAAAACATTTTCAACAAATCAGCTGTTGTTGACTTACTGATCATAATTTGTAATTGATCCCAACCCAAGTCACCATGCATAAAAATGATAGCAGGCCTGTATAAACATTTTTTTTTTATATATTTTATATGCGTCACTTTATAATATTTAACTTTAACAAGATATAACACTGTGTTTGCTTGCTTATGTCATTGGAGCAATGCATTTAACACTATTAAAATTAAACCAGACCTTCGGGTTGGCATGAAAGCATCACCACTGCTGCTCCGATTAATCTTCCATTCATCTCTAAGAGTAACATCCAACGAAGACACTCGGGACATTAGCACACTCGTTCCCATATAATCTAAACGTAATTCTAACGCAAATAATTTCAACCCTACTGTATGATCAGGTTCTATCCCAGGTTCTTCTCGAATGTGTACTACGAAACAATGCGTAAAGAAACATGAATATTAAATTCTATGATAGCTTATCAATGTACGCAAATTTAATTATTAAAAAAACTTACTGTAAGTATCAATTCTACTTAATTCAATTGTCCCACCAACTATACCACCTTTCGCATCTAAACTCGATCCTCCTAAACCAATGCCTATGTACAAATTTTTATGTCCTGTACTGCCAATAGATAGTCTTCCATCTGATCTGAAATCCTTTGTCATCCAGCTAACATTGCCCATTACGTTACCCATATTCATATGTACGTTTAGGCGTGTAAAATTCACTGCAAATAACACCAATGTTTCCCACGCGGATTCTCTTAATTTGACTTCGGATGACACTTGTTTGTCTGTAGTGAAGCTCCAACCTCTTCCAATATCTGATACAAAAGTAACGTGTAAGTTTTAAGTTTACTTTTGCTAATTGTGGATATTGCGGAAGCAGATACCTTTCAATCGCACGGGTCTTGGCATATCATTTTCCAAAGTTAGTTTCAATTTTTCTCTATTTAATATAGGACTTCTTTCAGATGCGCTTTTTGATAGTGGATCATGCCTATCGTAATGTTTCAATAAAGAGCTACCCATGACTGCTTCTTCTTGATTTAACGGGAAACTTCCATCCCCTTCGGAATATGCGGTACCTGAACTTAAATCTCCCAGGAACAAACGTCTTACTATGCTACGTCGATACCAAGCCTTTGGAAATGCCAAAATTTCTGTTAATCGACGCATGTCATATTTAAATGAGGCAGATCCAATATCAATGATGGCTGAAAATTAATATTATATGAAAGAAATTTATTAAAACAATTGTTAAATATATCTAAATAAATGAATAAAATCTTAAATGCTTGACATTTCGATTTGTATTATATACATACTTGAAAATCGTATGACAGCACGACTGGTATCCGAAAGCTTTTTAAGCTGTTCACTTTGAAAATTCAATTTTCTGCTTCTTGACAAATGAAATTTTACAAATTCAACGTTGATGCTCAACGAATCTTTTCTCTCGCTATCAGATAAAGGTGACCATTGTGCTTCTTTTAATCCTGTTTTCTTCCCGCCGCCATATGGATGAAAAATATAAACGGAAAAATCTGCTAAACAACCTGTGACGGATAATCCACCGATAGCAGAACCTATTTCTTTGCCTGTTGTTTGCGACTTAAACTCTCGAAATTCTATTAATTCTTCCTCAGCACGTTTCGATGAAAATACGATATCAAGGGATGGTAATTGTAGCATACATTCTACTCGTGAAACTGGCAAACACGAAAATCTATAAAAAGTTAAAAATTTATTAATAAATATTTCTTAAAATTAAAAATTTAAATATAAATATTCATATAATGCTTCGTATACCTAAATGTAGATGGTTGCATATGAAAATATACTATGACATCAACGGGGAAACTGGCATAAACATAATTGCTATTTGCAGCAGTCGCAGCCCATGATGTGTTTTCTGTATTTTCTAACAGAAAGCCAGCATTTGTTTGTACATTACTCTGGAAATTATTCTTACTCGGAATTGGCTCTAGAGTTTGTTCTAAGAATTCAAGGATATGAGGACTAATAATAGTTTCCTCTGGAATGCTTTGAAGAGTCATCCAAGCAAACAGACTAGCTTTTTTAGTACTAGATCTTCTAAGTACTGTCATTGTAATTGGATTTAATAGACTGTTCTCAGCAGATACACGTGGAGATAATGATTCTTCTGGAAGAGTTTTGGATTCGTAATGAACCTGTAAAATAGCTTTTTCTTTATGTTACTGTTTAAAAAATATGTATAATGTATAGATAGATAAGATTAAATTTTACCTTAACATCCAAACCAGGAATGTGAAAAATTGTTAAATCTACTAAAGGCACACTTGTATGCTGCAGATATTTCAATCGAGACGTACTAGCTGTTGACGGCTTCTCTTTGCTATTTAAATGTTTTCTACTGCTATTGGGACTGCCAGGTTGAAATTCAAATGTACCACCAGAACATGATCTCTCTTTCTTCATTCTACTCAAGCTGTGAAGAAAAGACATATTTGTTATATAAAAATTATATTTCAGAAAGCATTAAGTTAAAAAATTTAATATACAATAAATTTATGCAAATTCATAATTCTTTCTTTCTTTAAAGCAATTAGACTAGTATAGATTAAAATCGGAATATGTATCATTTACAGTTTAATTTCATCTTCTTTCCCTGGATCTTTTGTATGTAATACGCATTTTCCACTGTTAATTAAAACTTTGACGTCAAGTTCAAAATCTATATTAGGCTCTTGAGTTTTCTGGGATGTAATAAATGGAGAAGATGTCGATGAAGCTTGCTCTTTTCCAAATGAATCGAGTAAAGGTGCACTGCAAACAAAGGGTAATATAATATTCTTGAAAAAAGTATTTCATAATAAATATTTATCTTAATGTAATAAATAATTACATTTATCTAAATTATTAAGAATACATACTTTCCTTCCATGCTGTCATAACTAGATGTACAACTGATATCTCTATTCTTTTTTCTCAATTCAACTCGTTCTCCTTCTATTTCGATAGTCTCTGGCCATTCTAATTCTCCCTCTGGTAAACTCAAGTCAGAACTAGCACTGGGTAGAGATGATTGCCTGATAAAGATCATAATAATTAATTTATATTTTTAATTGCTAATATAATTTTAATTATACCTGCACATTGTATGTGTATCACTAAAAGTAACTCGTGGTCCGCCGAGTCCTCTAACTCGCAGGGAAGCTGACCTATATAATAACAAATCATTTTTAATTATTTTATATATATAATGTGTATATATATGTATAATTTTTATTTAAAATTGCTTAAAAAAAGTTTTAAAGAATTATCTAACATTAAACACATAAATGCGTACCGACTAGGACCGCTTCTAGGACTACTTTCATAACTAGCTGAATTTGCTGAATTAATTTCCGTATTTATATCTTCTGGACTTTCTAAATGATGTTCAGGCGTGGGTGAGGGTACAATAAACGATCTTGAACGATATGTATTCGGTTTGTTACCAAGACCTAATTTACCCTTAATACCAGAAGCTTTCACCGATTGTCTTCTTAGCTTTTGTATCATATCCCTGGAGAGCACATTTCACAAGTCAAAATGTGTAATTGTAAAGAAAGAAATCATTTCATGACATACCTTCTAAAGTCTTTAAATACCATCGCTTCTAATTCATGTAGACGTTTCATTTCTTGCTCGATTGTTCCATGCGAAGCTCCCAATGATCGCAAATCGTTTATAATTTTCGCTTGTTCGTTCATCTCTTTCTCTATTAGTTGTGATCTCTTCCTTGCATCGAGTGTAGGATCAAAGATAAATGCTGGGAGACTGTCCGTCCAATTTTTCGATTTTTTTATTAATACGCTTTCCTGTAAATGCATATAATTTTAAGACAGGTAACAGATGTCGCTACCCTAATTTAATATTGGGATATTTTTAAATAATAAGATTTACAGATATTACGAACAATCTTAATTAATACGTGCTCGTTTTACTATCAAGCTCTAATTTAAACTTTATATATGTAGTTTTATACACTTATTATATAAGATGTGTTTTTTATTATACATTACTTACTTAAATATAATGGACAAAAACCGTGCGTATAAATGACAAAAAAAAATAAAATTAATTAAACCATACTTTTTTCTTAACCTGACTAGTGCTATTTTCTGGTTGATCTCCATCGTCGCTGTCATAATCTGGAGGAACGTGAATATCATCTTCTTCTTCAGAACCAGTTAGCATTGTTAATGTATGTCCAAGAGCTGACAATTGTTGTCCTACATTAACATCGAGATGAATATCAACTCCTTCCATTTGCCATTGAACGTTTAAAATCCATTTAGCGTTATCTAGAAAAAAAAATTACTTTTCCAGAATTCTATACCAAACAGAAAGTATGTATAATTATTTATTTACTTATGTACTTCTAAAAATTATTTTTATTTTTTTAAATATGTAAATCGTACCAGATTTATCTTGTTTTTGAGCGATAGTCCTACTACACACTTCGTAAGTGCCTTCTGATACAACACATAAATTCATTATATTACTATCGGTCATATCTGGTTTCCAATCATCCAAAGATGTTTCAAAGTCTTCTGCAAATCTCAAGCATAATCCTACAAATCTAATGAGAAAAATATAATTTGAAATGTAAGACATAAATATCAAAAGTATATAAATAAAAAAATCATGGGTACTTATGCGTACCTTCCTTTACTAACTAAACTACCGCTACTACAGGCGGATATGCTTGTATTTTCAAGTGTTACCACAACAGCACCTCTCGATTCTCCATCATAAAGACTTCTGTTTAATCTCCAATTATTTGGTGGTAAGGGATTAAGTGGTATACATATGCCCATATCATCGACTGTTAATTGCAAAAATAATGTTCCAAGATGAGGCGCGCTGAGCTGACTCGTTAGTTGCCCAAACGGGACTTTTTCAAATACTTGCTGAGTAGCAGTTAATACCTCCTTATTCAAATTAGATCGTTTTTCATTCCAGTATTCATATGCATTTTTGTAATTTAACCAAACGAGTATAGCTTTATCGATAGCTATCGGTTGTATATAGATTAGTGGACGTTTAAGAGTAATTAAAACTACTTCCTTGTCTTCGCCCTGAGCCATTTCCTCTTGAAATGCATTTCGTAGTCCTATTCTAGTATTAAAGAAAGCAAATTGTTGAAATTCAGGCTCAGCTTCTTCAAATAATACATTTTTTAGTAATTGTCCCAGACTTAAATTAATATCAACTTGTGCTTTGCCAAATAATTTCATGTAAGGATTAGGTTGAGTAGCTCCAGAAACATTTTGCACTCTGTTAGATAATTGGAATTCTACGGCGCCGGTTTCTAACCGCACTGCCGAATTAGTTGGAGTTGTTGCAGTCAATTGAATTCTCTGGAAAAAAAAAAAAAAAATAATAATAAAAATAATAATAATAATGTCCCCTTTGTGATAGCGCATATATATTTTTTTAGATTGAGCAACAATTATAAATTAACAACAAGCTGATTACAAATTTTCAACAAAGCAGAATAAATAAATATATAATATAAAAGATTTTATAAAAGATTCATTACCTTAATACGTATAATCAGTGAAAATAAAATTCGTTTCAAAGTAGAGTTGGTTGATTCGTCGTCTTCGAGCCACAAAGGTACTGGTTTTTCGCCTCCATAAACTTTCTGTACTACCTCGTTTACTTCTTTCATAAATACCTTTTGTACAAATACCAAATGATTTAAAAGATCTGTCGTCAAAGAGTGCTCAAATACTCCGATATCTGCAGTCGCACTCAAGTAGCTACCTTGTCTTAATACAACACCATCTGCAAAACATACTTTTATGAAAAACACAATTATTTAAACATAAAAATACACGATTTCATATATTATTTACCTGCTAATTTACTATCATTCAAGTTACTGCTACCATCTTGAATGTATTCAGCCGAAACATGCACTTTAGGTAATTCAATACTCGCTTCAGGTGGTAAGTTCGCTTCTGTCACTTGCAATTTCGTCGTGAAACTTAGATTATGATGAGGCAAGTCTATAGTAAATTTAGCCTTGCTGCCTGTTATACCAGAACTATTCACCTGGTCCATCTTATACTGAGCTTGAAGAGATGGTAATAATGCCGCAGTTATGCTTAGACTTTGAAGTATTATGTGAAATTGCATAACGATAGGTTCTAAAAGACCAGACACAGCCTGTGGCTTTTCTACGTCTATCGAAGGAGCCGGCACGTAATGATGCGGACTACCGGGAATAGCGTCTACATCGTCTTGTTGTTGTCCTCGCGACATTCTTGATGAAGTTCTAGTAACTCTTAATTCCTAAAGCAAGTATAGTTTCTCTCTTTAAATATGTTTCTCTTGAGAATTTAAATGTTATTATTGCAAGATTAATATATACCTGCAATGTTGACGACAACTGTTTGCTGCCTCTAGTCATCATTCCATGCAATGCTACAGGATGCTGAGGTATATCGATATTTACAGCGCCAACAGTCAATAAACCGCTATTTTTATCCTTTTGTCGCCTCGTAATGCTGGAATACAGAGCTTGGGATTTTCCAACGGTAACTTTTACGACTGTTTGTTGACTAGGGGCAACGCCTTCCAGTAAAACAATCATGGTTCTTCCGATTTGTCCAGTCATACTGCATTCTAAACTTGCGGGTCGCGATTTCTTACGGCAAGTTAGACTAGCGTGTAGACTAGTGATTTCTGCCTCGAGTTTTAAGCCACTTAAAGTAGCCAATAATCTGGTTCTATGAATTCGTACGACGCCAAAAATAATTAGCCTTGTTCTTTCGCCTGTTACAATGTCTGTAAATAGCATTCGATTATTAAAACTGAAAAGATAAAGCAAATACATTGAAAATTCTATTATAATATTCTATACTTACTTAACTCTCTCGATGGAGGAATTGGCGTTGAACTATTCTCCGCATTCAGCCCTTTCTCAATATCAGCATCCTTGGTTTCATTTAAGATTTCGTACTTCCTTCCACTTTTATAATGCTCCGCTGCATCTGCAGGTATCGAAAATCGATGGGTAATCGTTTTAGTTTCCGGGCGAGTTGCGTACAAATCCAGAAGATAGTATATAGTTTTCCAACATCGTGGCGTTAAGTGTGTGCTATCTTTACATGTATCCGTGAATTTATCTAAACCAGATCCGCTAGGACTTGCTCCAAAACTGGGCGTAATAACGCCTTCACTTAAATTAATATAGCCCTTTACACTTTTGCCAGTGCTTCGTAATTTTTGTGCGAAACTTTGCGGCCGAGATCGTACAGTTGCACCTGGTAACGCTTTCGATTGATTCGGTTCGAAACTGCTGCGAAGCAACGGTGCTTCAGTTTTTTTACCTCCCACAGGAAGGAACTGTTCTTGTAGATCAGATGCTAGAAGAATATCATTCTATTAGTACTTGTTGCAATATAAATTGTACATATAATTATTTAAAATTAATGAAATGTAGCATATTTACTTGACGATGAGCCATTTTTCGCGACATTGTCATTAACGATTAAATTAGTGTTACGTTTTCCTTCAGGCTGTTGCTCCTTTAATTCCATCTGTGTCTCTTTAACATTTTGATACATGTTACTTATTTGATGTAATAATCTGAGAAGAGGCATGTTTACTTGCTGGCTTATGTAACGAATATTCAAACTAATGTTAACCACTGTGCTAGTATGTTTCTTCAATTGACCTCTAGATATATATAGAACATTTTGCTTTTGTATCATATCATCTACTGTCATATCAGCCATTTTTTTAATATCAATATCTACACCAATTCTTTCGCATAAAAATGCTGGTGTTTCTGGCGGTATATCAAGATAAAATTTTGAGTTAGCTCCTTTTCTCGACTGAGATTTATTATCTATGAAATAAAAATATATTGTTTAAATAATATATCCTATATATTCACAAAGTTTGTTTTCATAATTTTTAAACTTACTTTTTTTCTTATCTGTTACTTTTCCAAATTCGCTCACGACTATGTCAATGCGCATGGTATCCATACTGCCTACAAGAGATAAATTTGATCCTAATGAATCTAAGGAGGACATATTATTTACATTTCCTGATCCAATAACTGATAACATTTGTTGTGGCATAACCGATAAGGATGACAAAAGTGGTTCAAAAATCAAATGTGCATCCAATAATCTTAGAGAGTCTTTCATTGGATATAAGAAAGCACCACTCTGTATATCGGAATCTTCAGTGTCATCGGTAGTCATAGTATTAATTTTTGAATCCTAAAAAAGAATTTTTACTCAATCTCTTACATTGGAACGACATACATTTGTTACAGAGTGACAAAAATTACGCCTTGTTAAATGTACCTTTATAGACTTTTGTTCTGTACGAAAGACCTACGTAAGTAAGAATAAAAATTAAAATACGCTAATTTTTAACATACACAAATCTCACATTTTCACAAATTTATTTCTTACATTTTAATGTTAAAAAATTACATAGGTATATCACACGCATACGCGCGCGCGCACGCGCACGCACACACACACACATACACACACACATATTGAGACGATACAGTGTCTAGACTTACCCAATTTCCTTTTAAATTTCCTTTATCGTTATCCTTTATAAATTCTTGCTGTTTTGCCATCCAGCTATATAGATCTTCTCCAGTATTTATAGGTTTAGTAGAATGACTTGTAGGAGATGTAATTTGGTCTAAACTTCCAGTACTATGTTGACTACCATGACCTATGCCTCCAGAGTAGATGCTAGGATTGGAACCAAGTTGATGTGAATGTGAGATATGAATTTGTGGAGTCTTCTCTTCTCTCAATGTTCCGTAACCTGGCATGAAAAAATTCATATGTACACACATACACATACATATACACACAAAAACATATATACATATGTAGATAGAATTATTAATGGCAATAATTAAAAGATTAACTATAAATGGAAGGGTAAATAAAGATGCAGCGATAATAAAAGTTCTCAAGACGTTTAAAGAAAATGAATACTCTAGAAGTACATTAATAAAAGAGCAAAGTACACTAAAGACGTACAAAATTGCACAATGATAATTATACGCTAAAGAGATGAAATCATGTACAAAAGTTTAAATGTTGTTATTATTATTCCAACTGCTATCTCAAAGATGAACAAAAATTGCCAATTACTAGCTATTAAGAAAATGAAACAATTCACTCACTATCCACTTACTTATGTTATTTGGTTCTCGTGTTTGACTGAATAACCCACCACTGGTGAGTAAGGGGAAAACGATACTTGCACGTGTACTAGCAGGCACTTGCGTTGGTTGTAATGCTTTTCCTCTCTTTGGAAGAGCTACAGGTGGAGAAGGAGAGGAAAATGAATCCGGGCCTGGAACCGGTGTTGCTATAGGGGTCGTATCTTTCCCGCGAGGAGAGCTTACAGGAACCGTTAAACCATCACCACACATACCTAATCATTTCCACATGAAGCCAAGGCATTTGTATAAGGTAATATTATGTTTATTAATTACGGAACTAACAAGCTAATTGATTACTAAAGAATAAAATTTTTAGAGCAATAGGAAAAGAGACGTTTATAGGCGAACATATATAAGCATTTATATACACGGGATTAGTAAAGGCATTGAAAGCAAAATGATTTCTGATGGAATCTTAATGACGGATATATATTCTGCGATTAATATATTCCATTAAAAAATATATATACTCTTTCTTTATGTTATAGTTTACGTTTATAAAGCGTACTATAATAAATAATATACAGATATATGCAAATAAATCGTTCCAATTATTATACACATTATTTTAATAATTTAATTATTATAAAAATTATTTTGTATTTTAAATATTTTGTCATTATCAGAAAAAAAATGGAAAATGCTACTGTGTAATGTACATTGTGTAATTTGTAATACCTGACGTTTTATCTTGTCCACTTTTGATATGTGTATGTTTATGCATGTGGTCCGTGTGGATGAGCATAGCACATTCATCTGTCACTTCCTGATCATCAACATCTCCTGCACTACCCTCCCCATCCGTCAACAGATTCTCCTATAAGTATTAGCAAACTCAAGACTCAAAAATAATTTTTTAGTACTTCTAACAAAGCCAAATTCTATTAAGACATGAAATAATTTTGCATAAAATTTATTGGCTGACATTAACATGTAGTTATTGTACATTAATTTCTTTTTTTATTTTTTCGTAATATAACTTTTTAAATTGTTTTGAAAGCGTTTTGAAGCTGATTTTATAAAATAGCACAATGTAATACAAAAGAATGTTTAATACATAGAAATCTTATAAAAATATTTTTAAGCTGTTCCATATAATTTATTAGATAACCACATATAGATCTTGCAAGCATTGCTGCACCTGCACCTATAAATGTATATCAAGATGTATAAAACACATAAAATTGCTCTGCATTGAACATATATTATAGTTTGTTAAAAGCATATATACATATATGTGTATATATATATATACATGTACACACATATTTTTTAGCTATTATTTAACAATTTTGCAAGAAAAATTTTAAAGCGTTTAAAATTTCAATGTTTCATTTTTAAGAAAAAAATATATAAAACTACTTTTGTTATATTTTGCATATTGCACAAATTTTGTAAAATTATTCTTTATTGAAGGATTCTTACTCCTTTTCACATTGATTTCTTCCTCCACTTCTGTCTTATTTACTTGCTGAAAGAAGAAGTTCCTAGCAAATTATGCTTTTCCTATTAATAATTTTTGGCTATCTTAGATATTTTTTATAACAGGATACAAAATATATAAAAATTATACAAATGTTATTATTAAATTATTAAATCTTAGAATTGTTTAATATTCATATATATGATTTTTTCTTCTTTTTATCAACATTTCCAAAAAAGACATCAATACTAAGGCTCAAATCATAATCATTAACATGTATATTTATTACAATGTACACTATATATTTATCTATATATAAAAAATATTTTACCTCGTCAGGATCTGACACAGCAAATGTAACGTTTAACGGTTTAACATGTTTAGTTTTGTAATTATGCTCCAATAATAACGGTGTATAAAGTACATTCTTCCATTGCCTGCTTAATACAATGACGCCCTATAATATAAAAAAATATAAAATTTATAAAATAAAGATACAAATTTCATATAAGTTATATTTGATGAAGACATACATAACATGTCAATTATTTTAACGATTATTACCTGTCGGAGTGTAGAAAGAAGTGGTAAATCAGATTCTTTTAAATTAGCTTCAATATTTATGATTTCGGATAATAAAACATAATTTTGTAATATAGTACATAATTGACAAGAAGGATCTTCTTGCAATGTTTTCGCTAAAGGTGTTAATCTTCCGTAACGACTCTGTGTAAAAAATCAATATTAGTATTAATAAAAATCAACAGGAAATACTTTTTGATCGTACATCAAAATTACATACTTTCAGAGGCATATGTATTCCTTGCACGTCTAACGCTTCTGCCATAAGACAAGCAACAATTGCGGTAGACCTTCGATACATTGTTCTAAACATATGAACGATACGAATTGCGAATTTGTTACTGGGATTCATCCATGCATTTATAGCAGGAGATGCCGTACTGAGCAAATTCCAATCTAATCTTGTGTAATCGATCTTTCTCGTTATTGGAGTACGTGGAGGTGCAGCGAAGTTAAACCATACCGTTTTTAATTCAATAACACATGATACAGTATTGCCGTTTGTCACTTTTGACGTAAGACTGGTGCATGTAGCGCTCATATTCATTTGAGTGCCTGCATTTGTCGGTTTTGTTTCTGTCTCTGCAGTAGTTGCTGCTGATGCTAAAAGTAAAATAAGCTAAGTAAACGTAATATTAATGTGATATCACGTAAATCGTAATTTTTTACCAGCGGCATTGTTATCTAATTCGTCTTGGCTTTTAACACTGTCTGTGCAAAATACTTCAGTTTCATTTTTTTTGTCACCATCACCGTTTTCTCCTTTTTCAAACTGAGATCTCTTTACCACTTTTAATTTAATTCCTTCAAAACCACATTCAAACATAATAAATCCTAATCTGTCTTCTCCAGATCCCATGGTAAATTCTTCAGTAGCTTGCGGTGGTCCAGTCTGTTTCTAAAATATGTGTAAAGTACTACATGCATTGTTATTGAAATAATATTAAGAAACAAATCTACATACATTCTGCTTTTCTTTTTCATCCATCAGATAATGTAAATAATAATCAACACATTTTAATGGCGACGTCATTCTTGTGCAGGTAAATAATACTTTCGAATAATGTGCAGGTATAGCAGTTATCACTGCATCCTTTAATATCGAAGACTCATTTCTTAATCTTCTTAATTGAGAATGTGCTTTGCCTATTAAAAAGCAAAATGTTACAATGCATAGAACACGTGCCTGAGCATATATATCTATCTATTTATTTATTTATTTATATACCGATATTTAAAGTTACTATAATTTCTTCTTGCTGCTTCTCCGACGTTTCTATGTATACCGTTTCTCCTCCCACATCAGCCACTACTGCAGTCGTTTGATGTCCAGATAAAAATGCTTTACTGATTTTGTTTACCTTCTTCTGATTCGGTAATGCAGCTGGTTTATGAAAAGTTTGAACAACTTCTCGAGCTTGTTTTCCTAGATAAAATCTCGCAGTGACATCATCGAGACAAATCGCGAACAGTGATACACACGTCAAGTCTCTAATATTTTCTAATGCAGAGAACGAAATAATTTCTTCAACGACAGATGCTTGTAATAATGTTAAATTCAACTGAAAAAGATTTTAAATATAAAAAATGTGCATGAGAAATTCGTTGAAAATTAATTTATTGTAAAATTATTGTTACCTTTGGTAAAATAATACTGCCTTGTATTTGCGTTGTAATACTTTCTTCGTAGACATTTGTCTGTAGTGCAATTTTGCCTATTAAAAATAAAAGAAATTATTAATACAAACTAATTTTATTCATACAAAAAATATATTGTAAAAACTAACATTTGTCATCACCTTGCCCATTTTTAAGATTCCTTTCTGCAGTGGAGCGTTTTGAACTAGTTTGGACTTGACTCCAATACGATAAACTTTGATCCTGTTTTAAAATATTTGCATCCTCTACTTTGCTTATACATTCGTTGTGAAGATGATTTAAGATTGTCAATGGATGTAAACTAGCTAAAGTTGGTATTATACTGTCAATAAATCGTTGAAGTGATTCTAGAACCATAGGACTTAGCATAATATCGACATCGCCTTTAAATTTGACAATAACCGTTGTGCGTAGTCCGGTTTCGTGCAATATTGCTAACAATTCCTCCTCATTATGCATCGCATTATCTTCTTCACCTAATTGCATATGAAAGCTTAGATTTTTTCTTGAAACTATATTTAAACATACAATTGATAATACAATAATATTGTACCTTCCGTTTGATTTAAAGTTACATCGTCCCACAAGTAAGGATGTGTAGGCGTTTTGTTGGATGAACTTGCGACAGGCGAGCCGTCGGAACGTGTTATCATTTTCAGTGATGTAAAACCTTCTGTGACAGTTTCAAGTTTTGGTATATATCGTCCACCAATATAAACTAATCTACCATCCTCTGCACGTTGAAATACAGGAGTAGTAAATGCATCACCACCACAAGGTAATGACGATTGATTCCAGTTTGAACAACGAACCTAACATTTTTTTATTATATGTAAGTAGTTATACGTGCGGTATTAAATTAGATATTAATTATTAGTTTATATATATATATATAAGAGAATTAGTACACAATTGAATTCATGCTAATATGAAAATACCTGTGTTAAGTGGCTGACATAACTCGACATCAATAACGGTGAATCTACGATCGGTTTATTCACTTGCATGTGCAAATTTACAAGTGTAACATCTTCTTGTGAAGATACAGCAGAGATAAAACTAGTAGATGATACCGAATGGCTATCTGACGAATCTTGCAAACCGCAGTTTTCAGTTTGATCAACTTCATTTTGAAAACTAGTGTTTCTATTGATCCTAGGATTTCTCTTTGTATTTAATATTTGTGTTTTTGCTCTTTCTAATGTATGCGCTTTATCCACCGAGATATTTACATTAGCCGAACTCTCAACAATAGATAAGTCCGACGAAAATTTTTTCTTTATACTATCATTGCGGTTTAAAACACTGCCAGAACCGACAATGGATTGACGTAAACTGGACGTTCGACTTCCACTTAATCCGTGACTCAGATCTTCATCGGCCGAATAAAATGCTTCCGAATGATTTTCAGACGACATTGATACTGTACGTTGTACCTGTAAATGTAAAATGATTGTAATAAGTGGCTAAAATTTTTTGCACAGATAAGTTATTTTTTATATTCTACCTCTTGCTTTAATCGTTCTTCTGAATTTGTTCTTGCATATAACGAATGATGAGAATCCGACACATTCACTCTTTCACCTTCTCTTGTAGTCGATTGTGTAGATGTAGAGAGATTAAATTCAGTTGGAACTGTAGGTAAAGATTGTGGACTGCTTGATTCAAGTGTTTCAACATTCTCTGATGTAGTAAAGTAATCTACTGCCAATTTGGAATCGGATACGCTGCTTTTGGGCGCAGTTTCAATTTCTGGTACACTTAAGATGGATTTACTGCGTTCTGCATTTAATTTAGAATCAGAATCTAATTTTTGGGGTAATTGTGCTACAGGACTAGCGTCAATCAAACGAGAATATGGTACATCTTTCGTACTCGGCCCACTGCAATAAAAAAATCATATAATTACACTTAGATAAAGATTTTATAAATTTTGTAAAATTATATCTTTAGATAACTTTTACATAAGCTATTTTTTAATTAAATCATTTATTGTAGTAGATAATACTACTTTAACTTTGTTAATGATACATACATATATATGTTACGAAAGACAAAATAGAATTTTTAGATTAAATCATGCAGTGTCAAAACATGAAATAATTGTTTAGATATCTGAAAATATTTAAATAATTAAAAAAACCGCCGCAAATTCCAAAGATTACCGCATCGATGTATAAGAAAATCTTCTGTCCAACGATTTCCTATCTCCACTGGATATCAGTGGACTTGCAGACGCAACATTTAATTTTGTACTATTATTTTCTTCTTTATTATGATCGGTGACAGACCTTGGACGTTCAATACTTTTCTTCAGAATTTGTGGACCATCCTGACTGACTGTTACTTTCAATCCTGTCATAGGATAACATGCATCTTGCAAAGATATATCCTGCAAGCTATATGGTGGTGTATGGAATATCAATTGCCCATCATGTAAAATAGACTGTCCAAACCCTTTCTCTTTACCAGGTTCATGAATTCTATGAATAAAAATGATTCATATTCAAAACATGAACATACTGTTACGATAAATTGCTGAATTAATCATCAAGCATGTTCAATGTGTAAAGATAAATATCTACCTATAGGCAGCAATATTAATACCATCCTGAAGATCATGGTAGCTTGGTTTGAAAAATCTTGGTCCGTTCCGGTTATTGCCAAAGAATACGCAGCCTCCTATACAACCACATTTCGTTGCTTTTATTCCACTTTCTTGTGGCCATAGAAACCACAAACGTTTTTTGGCTTCATCGTGCATTTTTAAATATTTATTTTGTACTAAGTGTAAATTGTGTTCTGGAGTTGGAAGAGAAATCGCGGCTTCTAGAACAACTGGACCCAGAGATATTGATCCTACCTCCAGCCATATATCTGAACCATCACCTGTTACACATAAAAGAAATATATTAAAAATTCAAACACTAACATTTAATTTCTTACAGATTAAGTGGGGTCTTTAAAAAAAATTTAACAGTAAGCAGTAGAAAAATACCTGACATTCGGCTGCTTGCATTATTATGCGATCTACCGCTACCAGTTGTATTAGTATTACTTGTATTCGCAAAATAATCTGCCGCAGACACAAACTGCCGAATAGATATCGTAGGTAAAACAGCGGTAACGCCCGACTTTACTTGATGCCCATGAAGATTACAAGTAGCAACGCGAATCGGAGATATCCAAAATTGTATGGCAGTACCCGCTTCTTGTAGGTATAAATCAACAGCATCTATGGACAGTCTCGTCATTCTATATTTAATGTCTTCGGAACTTGGACACCTGTAACGTAAGATTTCACTTAAAAATAATAGTAATAATAATGATGATGATAATAATAATAGTAATTTGAGGCAATGTATATCAATAATCCTACTATTTCTCTTTTATCGTAAAAGACACAGGATATACCTATAATGTTTATCGATATCGCTCTCTGGACATTGTAGTGGCGCGAGACCATGGTGGCATTGGAAAGGTAAATTGGGCGGACGTAAACTGTTCTCGGTATTTTTTGCCATTAACAAGAAAGTCTCTAATGATGTAACAAAATGATGTAATTGAGAAGAAGTGATCTTCCCGCTTAATTTACCCAACTGCACTTCGATCAACCATGCATATTCCAATGTTTCTTGATCCAAACTTCTTCCTTCATTGCTAAACATAGCATGACCTCTAACTTGCAATGCACTCAACATCAAATGCCCCTGATTTAAATGATGTTCTTTATGCGATCTTGTTATGTTGTCTGTAACTAAAGCAATAGCAGGAGAAAGCAATAATTGAAGTTGCGTTTCTTTGTAACCCTTCCTCATTTCAAATCCAAAACGTTCTAAAAGTATTACTGGACATGGTGGATCATTTTCATTGCAATTCTTTATTAGATGAGCTTGAATGTCGTGCATAGTAACACCAACAGTCACTTCTAACGGTCTATAATCTCTCGGATCAAATGGTTTAGATTTTATTTCTTCATCTTCCATGGATGCCTCAATACTGCTATTTTGTACATCTTTATCTTTATTTCTTTCTGTGTTTACAGATGTCGAAGTGTTTCTACTTTGTTGCATATCGGTAAACATTTGATAATCTCCAAATAAATTTTCCTTCAAGTGCATGAAGTTCTTTAGCAAAGATCCATATAAAATCAGTATAGATGGTCCGATTTCAAGTTCTATGCTAACTTTATCAGGTGCTATGGACTGCGGATCAAACTTTTGTGCACCGCTTCTTGCCCACTGCAAGCCTGGCGATTTTCTACATTTAGGTATTCGCATAGGAGACAAGAGAATTTCTTCTTTCTCCGGAGTGGTTATGTTAGCTTGTGGAGTAGGACCTAAAGGTGGACATAGATGATAAGTATAATTAATACTTAATGCCACAATCGGCACAGACCAGCAATCAACCCAGCCTGACTCCTTTTGACAAAAATTTCTCCATTTCTTGCCTCTATTCAATTCATGCAAATGCTTACGAGATCCGTCGCGTGTCATGATTTTTGCATTTTTATCTAATGCTAATAAAATAACACGATTGGTATTAACTTCCGGCAAATAGAACAAAAGATCAACGCTTTCTCCTTGAATCCAGAAACGCAAGGGTATTGTGACAGGCAGGAAGTCTACAAATGGAAGATCAAACGAGAGATCGAAAAGCTCTCCGCAAAAAGCAATGTGCGCATTCTCTTGGTTCTGCGACGAGCAATCGATCCAATTGTATTCATTGCAAAGCGTGATCAATTCAAATTCTTTCAAAAGTAAACTAAATTTCCAAGTATATGGAACAAAATGTAGAATATCAGGTCTCGCTTTACTCGCCCAATCATTGATCATATCTTGAAAAAAGTCTTTATGCGAATAAACTAAATTAGCAGTTGCTTTACATCCAGTTAAATTCAATGTCCATTCTTGATGATCGTTCCATTTAATGGGATAATGACACTTTACTCCAAATTCCAAGGTTTCACTTTCAACTAGACTCCGATACTGTAGACTAGATGTAGCTTCCAAATGTAGAAGCTGACCCGTTATCTTTGTAGTATAACCATCTTGTAATACTATCCATGGCATTGTAATTTCTAAATATGATCCTGGCCCTACGTTAACGTGAACAGCATTTGTTTCTCTATTTTTGCTAAATAATATATCTACTGTTGCCTCATTCAATGTCGATAATCTAATGTCAAACGATTGAACTTGTCTTTTATCTCCTGGTTTAGGCAATTTTGTAATTTTCAGTGGTTGGTAATCATTGGGAAAAAAGAATTTAAATAAATGCTCTCGTTGCCTATCAGCCCAAGGACCATAACTGAAATCTGTGCCCTTGCCACACTTAATATCGATACCCCATATAGGAGGCATTGCCTCAACCATGTCTCCATTCACCAGTTGTATCATTTCAGGATGTTCCGGTACGACGCCAGGTTCGTCCATATAATAATAAACTTCCATATTATTTGAACTTAGGACAACAAAACCTTCTCCCATGTATCTGGGTGGATCGTCAACCATTCCAGTATACTTTGGGCTAGGAGCCAAAATAACTTTAAAGTTTTCGGCCTTACATTTGGTAAAGTGCATAAAATGATCGTGTCTAGATGCTGCCGGTTTTGTAGAATATACAAAATGTGCTTCTTCCACTGTTATTGATAATGTAGTTGGTACTAAACGATTACCGAATACCAATCTTCCCTAAAAAAAAAAAGAAGAAACACATTGCGAATGTTTTAAAAGTTTGTTTCTGAACAAGTACAAAATAGAATTAAGGTCAAATAGAAATTTCTTGTTACTGACTGTGCAAATATCTAATTTAATGACTGGTATCAAATCTCTCCAAGTACGTGCAATCACATGAGCTTCCTTTTTTCTGATGTTATCCACATGACGAGACACATCCATTGCATTAATTTGTGGATGACGACTTTCATTAGCTGCATTATTTACAGACTCTCCATCCAGATCATCACTGTTTATGTTATGGCTTTCCTCATCGGCAAACATTTGTGGCGTAAGACCAAAAGTTTTTTCTAATTGTGCATAAAGTTGACAGCGATTGTAAACGTGTAACTCAAAGCCATTTAACATAACTGATAATCGTGTGTCAGAATGTGAGAGATCTACAATATAAAAAATTTTGTGTTATTTTACTTTGATTACAAAATTTATATAATTATTACATTTAACCATTGAGAAAAATACCTTCCGATACATCTTTAGGAACATAGCTTCTCCACCACCTAAATATGAGCCAGCCATCCTGAATTCTAAAACTATAATCTGTTGTTATATAAACTATGTCCCTAAACATTATTTTCCCACTTAAAGCACTTAGTGTGAAAGATCCTGTGAGTAAAGTAAAAGGGAAATAAATATCTTGAAATAGTTTGTCAATTTTCTGTTAATTATAATATGCGTTCTTACCAACTTTAACATATCCGTCTCTAATAACAAATCGATTTAACAACTTTGTCAATATATAACCAGCCACTCTACTATTATAATAAGTAATATAAACAATCCAGGATATGGCAGATACTAGTGAACATAGCAACCATATAAAGTTGCTATCCATTTTAAGATCATCCAGGATGACATGATCGGAATAATTCCAAAATGCTGATTCAATCCCAAAGAAAGATGAGACTGTAGCATTATATATTTCGTTTTCCTCCATGATGTTGTTTTCTTTTATACTATTTAATTAGAAACTAATATTCATAATACTGAAACAAAAAAAAAATTTAATATATTTAATAACCATAAAATTTGTAAGTACATAATGTACCACATGATGAATGTAATTAATCTTTTACAAATTAGAGAAGAAAATTCTGAAAATTTATTACACTATTATAGTTTCATTATTCATAAATCTATCTCTAAACTCTAACTTGGACTATCTCATTTATCATAACCTGTACATTTTGATATAAAATAATTGAAATAATTTAATTATTAAAATAATTCGAATATAATACTTGTTCTACAATCATTCATCTAGTTCCTTAAAACATATATAATAAAACTGTGTTGACATGTCAAAAGAAATTTTATTGAAATATCTGATATCACAAGAAACAAAATATAAATTTTATTTTCAGGTTTGTTCAATAAATGCCATGTACGCATTCGTTGTACACAACAAAAATTTAACGTTTCTCTTTCCCAAAAATAATTGCAACGATCTTATCTATGGGAAAAGCAATTACTTATTAAATGCAAAGCGACATTTTACTTTAAGGATTTACCTTTACTAGATAGTTGGGTATAAAGCACATTGACATTTTGTTGTACCGTTCATATTTTTACGCTTGTCATTATAATAATTCTATTTTCATTATAATAATCCAGGAGAGAGAACTGTCATCAATGGACAATGACACGCATAACCACTCCATACTTGACGTATATATTTGACCAATGTATTAGTTAAGGTAAGTCCATATGATAGCGTCAAAATATATATAGATCAAAGAGAAACTTAAGAGCGCGATCATCACGATCTTTTTCATAGAGTAGTCAAAAATAGCGTCGCCAAAGTCAATTTTTTTTCATTGTCTCAATAAATGTAAAGTTTGATGTGAATTATATGGTAGAATGGATTGGAATGGATTTAAAAAGCATTTTACATAAAATGAATTAACATAGTATAAGGTTGTTGAACCAATGATAATTTTAAGTTAATCAATATGGCGACCATATGTCAGATGCTTATTGGTCCAGTGGTCTTACGTTATACTTTTGCTCTGAGGCTCTATTTTTGAGCAAAAATACAAATAACTTTCGCATATAAAAATGACAGTTTCGTATATGACGCAGGTGATGTTAATATACAGCGATTTCTGCGGTCCCACGATGGAGAAAGGTCGGGATGGCTGGACAGGAGCGTGGTTGGAATAATAACTCCCACCACTGGCCAGGAGTGTAGTGAGTGTTGCACCAGTGAACCGTAGTGCACAGTTGACAGTAGTGCAGCCAAGGGAACTTGGAAGGTTGAAGGAAGTAATTTTTGTATTTTATCTCTTACTTAATTTTGTTCTATTCTCATTCTATCATATTGTTATGTTTAAAATATTTGCATAAACTTTCAAATTTCCAATGTTGTCAAAAATTGTTTCAGATTTATCAATGTTTACTGTATGTAACTATACAAATATATTTGGCAATAAGTTCTTCAGAACTTAAGATGATACGCATATTAATCAGAAGTCCATTGTTAATGTCCATATATCCATTTCAAAAGAATAATAATCAGTATGACAAGCCTGTGAATGCAATAATAAAACCATTACCACTAGATGATGAATTAGGTTTGGACAGAGTAAAAAAAATATTTTCCATAGAGTATGTATCTTATTACATATCTTACTATAAAATCTCTTTTTGCTTCACTTGCATACATAAAACATACATTTTCGTATAATGGTTATAATTTTATTTTTCAGTGAAAGTGGCTTGTTTACTAAAGAATTGCAATCTATCATAAATATAACGCTATCAGGTTTTGCAATTGGTTTAGCTATAGGTGGTATCGGTGCAACAAAAAATACAGTAGATGATTTCATTACAACTAACGAAGCAACACGGTTTACGAGTCATTTTGATGCAAAACGGAGTCTTCAACAGAGAGTTGCTACAAATTTTCTAAGGAAGGGCGCAAGATTAGGAGCAAAACTTGGAATATTTTGTTTTATTTTTAGGTAAGTATACTTTTAGTCTAAAACTTGAGGGGGAGAGAGAGGGGGGAGGGGACTATAAACTATATTTTCTTTTACAGTTCCATAACAACATGTACAACAGCATATCGAGGTAAGCTAGCTGTAGAAAATTATATGTTGGGTGGCTCCATAACAGGATTATTGTTTAAAATAAACTTGGGACTTCGAGCGGCACTTGTTGGTACTGGACTAGGCAGTATATTAGGTGGAGTATGTGGTGGTGTATCAGTCATTATTCTTAAGATATCAGGAATAACTATGGATCAAGTATTAGATGCACAACAGGAATGGATAAAGTCAAGAAATAAGTAAGTCAAGTAATATTTATTTTATAATTTAAATATTAAACTTGATAATTTTATAAGAATCTTATTCCATTCCAACTATATTTAAATATATTGTGCTATATTGCTAAATATATAAGTTCTAATAACTATATATTTTAATACATTATTAATACATGTTTAATAATTCTAGTAAGACGCAAGAGAGAATAAAAGAACGTATGAAATCTGAATTACCAGAAATACAAAAAATGTATGAAGAAAATAGAAAACTACAGAATATTCAACAAAGAGATGTTGGAAGCCAAGAAATAACAAACCCATAATTATATAAATAAATATTGTAAATAGAAAGACGTGTGAGTTTGAAATTTTTATTATCCATTTGCCATTAAAATTTTGCAAGATGCAAAATGATCCAAAAATATTTAACAAATATATATATATATATATATGAATTTTACACATAATTTATCACAGTAAGTGTAAAGTTTTATGTAAATTATATACATATATACTTATATATGTATATATGCATATGTGTATGCGTGCATGTGTATGTATGTATAAATTGACGTAGAGATCAAACAATAAAATAAATAATTATATATTTTAAATATATATTTACAGAATAGGCCAAAATAAATGTAATTAATATCTCTTTAATTAAACTAAATGAGAAAAGATTCATGCATATTTTATAACAAAAATGGGATGCACAAAAATATATTTAAACAGGTTACTATCATGTTCTGCTTTCATTTTAACGTTATTAACCTTGTAAAGTTTTCTTTTAATTTTCTTGTCCGGAAGGTGCTAATTCCTGAATCTTGGTTATACGCTTAGCACCTCTGTTTGGTGGACCCTTGGGTTTAGCAAATTTCGGCTGATGTAAACTGATTTTTGGATGCAACTCCTCTTGAAAAAATTCTTCGGTAAGTTCTTCTCCAGTAGTTATTTCAAGCTATGCAATTAAATTGTAAAGAGAAATTATAATAAGATATATATATATATATATATATACATAATGTAACATCTAATAGATTTAAAAATTAGAAAATAATATATATCAACAGAAGCATGAATATAGTTGTATGTAAAAGATTCACTACTATAGAAATGGAAAAAGAAAAAAATGAGTTATATGATATGACTAGATCATATAGCAGGCCTATTCTGTAGGTTGTAACAAAACATGCCTTCAAATCTTAAAAATTATTACATACCCATTTAAAGAGTGTATCGCCAAGTCATCCTTAGCAATATAGCAATATACATACCTAAGAGGTCCTTAATAATTTTATTACAAAGTACCTAGTATAAATATATAATACTAGATATAATATAAAAAGAAACACCAAAATTGTGAGTTTAAGTTGCATAATACTTTATTATTTCCAGTATATTTAATATTGGCAAGATATACAATTTTCTTGATTTCAGTGAGTTTCTAGATATAATTGAAAAGTTCAGAGCTAAGAAAAAATTAAAGAGTTACAGAATAGGCCTGATATGACATTTAATTAAAAATATACTAGGCAACATTGTGGGTCACGATTTAAAAAAATAAAATATACATATGTTTAATTACTTTTCAGTATAATACAAGAATTAATTTAAATATATTTATGCAAATATGAGCCAAAAACTGTTCTCTTTCCTTTTCTGCTTTAGACACCTATTAATTGGACTAGTTAATTATTAAAAATAACATTCATTAAAAAGAAGGGATATAATTATAAATTTCTTTGAAACCATATACAACCAAATTAATATAAAAAATGTTAACTGTGCTTGGAAGGAAAGAATACAAGAATTTAGCTCACAAATTATTTTCACAGCACAAGTATAAACCCAGCTGTTTTTATTAATCATTTTTCCGCACGCGTATTTTAGACTAAAAACATTTAAAAAGTTTATAAAAAGCTACAAGTGTTAAAAAAATACAGATCACAAAAAATAGAATGCCTCTCATATACTTTGTTGCTGGTTATCGAATTGTAGTTCTATCTGCTGTAAATTACATGTTCACTTAAATATTTTAGAAAAAATTTTCAGAAACTACTATTTAAATAATAAATTATTGTAATTAATACATTAAAATAATAATTTCAATATATCTTGAATATAGCATAGCTTGTTGAGATTTCAATGTAAGGATAGCAGATGATTAAATAGAAATTGTTCAGTGATTTTAAATGAAATATTTAACATGTATTAACAGCTGATAGGACTCACCAAGATCAGTCTTACATCATATACACATATTTGTAGATTCTAATATTTTGTAGCATTTACAATAGTATAGAACATGATATAAAATTTTATATGTAAAATAACTAGTGTTATCACTATCTTGTAGCTGAAATAATAATGTGCGAAGAAAATATATCCACATTAATGTGGCGTTTGCATATTTATCACTCGTTTACTACATTATTATCATATTGAAAATATATAGAGAAGTTAGGTAAATGGCTTTAGCTCTTTCTCTCTTTTCTTACATCTATCTACCTAAAGCACAAAAATGGAATTTTTCCTAACTCTCTACTAATCACATATGGTATATGCAAGTTACCATAGATCAATATTAAAAATATTACATTGTCAAGTCCTATATCAACATTTGAATGAGTTTAAAAGCCAAGCCTTTAAATTTCATTAAAAAAGTACTTAAAAAAACACATATCACCTTTATAAGACTAGGAACTAATTCAGCACTTAATACAATATATAATTTTTTTCTAGGAAAATATAATATTTTACGTATAAGAATATTGCATGTAAAATATATATATGTATATATAAAGTTATTGGAATGAAAAGGAACTCTATGAATAGAATGTGTTAGGTTCTGTATGTAATTACATACACATTTCGCACAATTGCTATCACATGACATAATACCCATACTAGATATAAAAATTAAAAAATGAGGCTTAGCTTTCAATGTCAAAGTAATCTAACTCCATCTCGGCACTATTCTTCATGTATCAAATGAATAAATTTCCTACAGTATACATATGAAACAACATGAACTATATGGGGTTGTCTGTATCATAGGCATGTCACACTTATTATTAATAGGTATAATAGCATTTTGCAGAAAGCCTTCCACATTATAATTTTGCTTTTAAAATTTAGAAAAATACACCATCTGGTCTACTTTGTTTTGCTACTTAGATTTACGTATCACTTTGATAAATTAATTCTAAATGCTGATAAACAACACATATTACTTTTCTTTTGATGCATTACATTTTCTGCTACTCGTAAATTAACTCGTAACATATATTTATACATATAACTAGATAATTTGCTCTAACATGAAACATTGGAAACCCATTACTTTATTTTAAATGACATCCTATGCCAATATATCATATTATCACAATTCTGGAATTCGTGAAGGAAGATATTTGATGCACAAAACATCATAAACACTTCAATTAACAAGAAGCAATATTAATGGCAGAGACAAATGCTTTAAGCCAGTTTTAGCTCAAGACACAAGATCGTTTTTGTTTTGATTTTTTCTCTGGTATGGATTGAGTAGGGGCACAAGGTGTTGACGGAGTTGCAGGAGTTATTGCAGCTGTGTCTTTTATGCTTGGAGGATCTTCCAACTTATCTGCCAACTCTTCTCCACTATTTACTTCCAACTAGGATCGCAGTTATACAATACAGAGATGGCAGTTATATATATGTATACATATCAAATATCTTTTAATAATAGAATAATAAATAATAATATGTAGTAGAATTAGATGAATTAGAAGAACAACAATCATATATATATATATATATATAATGTGATTACAATTATTATTAGAAAAGTAATAGTACGTACAAAAAAAAATATATATATATATATATGAATTTCCATTTCAAGCATACTAGACTTTATAAACAACTTACAAATCAAGTATATGCTAAATCTGTATTCAAAATTAATAGATCACAGAACACATACACATAATGTTAATTAAATTTTTAAACTTTTAATATTTAAAGAGTACATTCATTTGAAATATGACTCTTAAACTTAAAACTAATAAAGAAAATATATTTACATAAAGTGGATCAGAATTAAAGCAATGGAGTGAATTATTGAGATATTAAAAGTACTAACCTTTTTTATTATAGTTACTCCTAGAGACTGGATAAGGTCAAGCAGAGGCGCTTTGCATGAGGAATATAACATCCTTTCTTTAATACTGCAATTATATCCTGGCATGCTATATATGAAAACTGAAGAGAAATTAAAAAATTATTTCTTATACTGTACTAGAGTATATAAAATAGTAGTCTATATAACTTGTCACTTACCTATGCTTTCAGTGTAATCTCCTTCGTGAGTATGCTTGAAATTATAAAGATGATATCTAGCAGCATCAGATGGAACTTTAGTAGGTAATTTATCCAATGAAATATCACAAGCTGTGACTAAATGTATCTTTTCTTCCTCCAATTCAATTTTCAATTGGATGTATTCGTGAATTCCTTTACCCAGTTCAGTGATGGCTTGTTTGGCTTCATCCGTTACTGGAAAGGCCACACCGCTCAGTGTCTGATGTCTCGTTTCGACGCTATAGTCTGTAGTTGCCGTAGTCTTCTTCAGTTCGGCTAATTCTTCCTCTGCCGTTGTCAAAGGTACAGGTGTTGTATCATTTCTCTTATGCTTGTGATAGCCATCTAATGTAATATCTTCTGGAACAGTGCCATGTAATTCTTCTTTTATCGAAGCTGTACCAAATTCCTGCTTCAGGGTAGCTTTAGTAGAGGCGTAAAGCATTTTCTGCCGCACTGGTGCTGTGTCGGGAGACCAGGATATAAATAACCAATCGTAACCAGAATCTGGTGACTTGGTATCCAATCTATAAAGGATATAGGCTGGTTGATTTTCCACAATCAGTGGCTTGATCATTTTATCATAATCGTCTTGCCATTTGTTAAGTGGTTTTAAACTAGATGCTGGAGTCAGTTCCTCTGAAAAATGGAAAAATAGATATCAAAGATGCCAGATGCTCTGTGCTTTTATCTTCAAATCTTACAATAGAACAAATGCATGCAGTTAGTTTGATAAAAATATTGTTTAGTACCATCCAGAACTTACCATTCTCTATCGAAATCTTTAGTACTCGTATCTTCCCGTCACGGCATTTCGCGAACAACTTCTTCAATGCGTCATTAGCTAAAATAAATCAACCATTACGACGTTGCTAAGAAAAGATTGACAATTAGGATCGAAAAGACCCTTATCGATTCGCTGCAATTAATCTTTATCGTGGCGATGCAAATTACGCTACGCGCGAAGAAATGTATAATTACCCTTGATTCCCGTTTGATGCGACATTCTTTCACGAGAAACTCTTGTCGCTACGTCGGAATCGCTACGTCAGAGTCGCTACGTTGACCACGTCCGAGTTATTTTTTTCTATCTGCCAAAGTTTTCCCGAGAGGAACCAAACCACTCGATTGTCGAATATTAAGCCGGGAATACACGAAAACTATTCAACAGTAAACGATGAGCGAATTGACCAATCGCAATCAAGTATTGTTGAGAGAAAGTAGGTTAGAGCGAGAGAAACGTTCGACTGTGATTGGTCGATCCACTTACCATTCAAGTAACGTGTGTACTAATGTGTACAAAGCTTTATAAATCTAGTGTATGCGTCTGATGTCGCGTGCACCGCGTGCACGTCGCCCTGCGTCGCCCGACTGTTGGTACATACACTTGGCCACACTTGGCGAAGAGAGCGCCGAGCGTGCGTATATAATGGTATATAATAGTGATTTCTGGTGATTTCGGCTGGGGCGCACAGATGGTTATCTGGGTCCTGAAATGTGCAATCGGTGCGCCCCAGCCGAAATCGTTGTATAAAGTAAACTTGAAATCGTTCATGTTCTAACCGCTTTCACCAATTGATTCGCCTTGTCGCACCGATGATAATTTACGCGAATACAATGGGGACCATGGGGACGAGGCGCGAATACCGAATTGTAGTCAGTCGGTCAAGCAGGACGGTGCGTAGTCGCGGCGCGTCGTGGCGCATTTCAATTCACATCTTCGTCATCCCGTATGAGTTTTTGACGCGAACGCGAGCGAGTGTTTCGAGAGTGAAGTGAATTATCGAGCGTTCGTGCCAATATCCGTCGTGTCGGATACGATGCATGGTGCGAAGTCGTGTCGTGTTGTGTTCAATCTTGTTTCGCATTTTCTCCGTTGCCGTCCTTTGCCTCGTATCCCAAAAGTTTCCGACGCGCGTGAGTACCGAGAATATCGAAAGCGAAGTATCGCGCGTTTGTGCCAAGTGTGAATTAAGAGGAGGAGGGGGAGGAGGATCTTGGACGGAATCGAACGTTCGAGAGCTGCGGCCGAGACCACGAAACTGAGCTGGATAGAATGACCAGCGCGGCGAACGGTGAGTCAATTCATTTGTATCTACTGTTTATTCGCCCCCACATGTCAGTATTCGCGTCTCGTCCCGATTGCGCTCGCGTAATCGCGTAAATCGCGACAAGACGGCTCAATGAATCGCGCGAAAGCCGTTAGGAATGTTAGGATAGGAAAAATTTGAAGTTTGTGTACACGCACTTGGCGCTCTTTTCGCCAGGTGTGCCAACAGTAGCAGGTGATGTGCTTCCCGAGGTATTAACCGATTATACATACATTGGCATCGTAGTCCACGTTGTAGAGATGGCGTCCTATCAGCAAAATCGTGGGCACGGCCACTCTCCGTTTAATTTTCTTTTGTATATGACATCCTGTTCGTCCTGTCCTACTATGTCCTGCACCTTCACTCACTCGAGTGAGTGGCAAGTCCATAAGGGTGATAATAATAAAAAGAAAAAGATTGTCCACGGATCTGCGCAGGCTGCTCAGTGCTGCCCTATATTGTGAACAATTATGACAGCTGTCAAGAGATTATAATAAAAATACAAGTACGAGAAAGAGAGAGAGAGAGAGAGAGAGAGAGAGAGAGAGAGGAACGTGCCGTTACGCGCATATAGAAGGCGCACAGTCTCTTTAATTTTCGATATTCTAAAAAAAACAAAAAGTGACATTGCTCTCCGAAACTCCAAAGTGGTTGGAGCTGGTTGGAGCAGCTCGTCGCGCGCTGACACGCGTCTGCTAATGCTCGCGTTATTGCGCACGCGTAGTATTTGCTCTCTCCATCTGGGAGCACTGACGTATCCAAACGGTGGATACAGCGAGATCTATACGTCAAAAGGTACGAGCGACCGTATATTTTGAAGGAGTTTTTCACTTTAACCTCTCGTCGGAGCTGGATTTGCCCGCACGGGATTCAATATGCTGGCCCTCATCAATCGGATCTTGGACTGGTTCAAGTCCCTGTTCTGGAAGGAAGAAATGGAACTCACTCTCGTTGGTCTGCAATACAGTGGAAAGACTACCTTTGTGAATGTCATAGCGGTACGTGAGTCATGGATTTCCTCTATTTATCTCGCGCTCGAGTCGTCCTTGCCAACGATTAGGTGTCGTGACATCGATGAGACGCGAGATCCACGAAAGGGCCTGCAATATTCTGCGTATTGCGGCTCTCTCTCGTAACACGTCTTGGTTAGATTCAATAATCTCTTCGAAGTAACTCCGTCGCGGTTACCGTAACGTATACCTTCTCCGTATACGCCCTTATACGTCAAATGATTTAACATAGGATTATCGATACGTAATCGCAACCGACTGTGATAGTCATTAAAGTATTGCTATTTATCTCTCGTCTCTTCTCTCGCGCTTTCTTTCTTTCATTTTTCCCCTCACTCTTTTTTTTCACGCAAGTTAGATTGCTACCATATCGCGAATTGTTCTTAAATAATATAAGCAAACTATAAGGACAATTCTTCTTTTTTGTACATTTAGTCGGGGCAATTTAGCGAAGATATGATACCGACTGTAGGCTTTAACATGCGTAAAATAACCAAAGGCAATGTCACTATAAAAGTATGGGACATTGGTGGTCAACCAAGGTTTAGATCAATGTGGGAGAGATATTGTAGAGGAGTAAACGCCATCGTTTACATGGTGGATGCAGCTGATTCAGAGAAGATTGAGGCAAGCCGCAACGAATTACACAATTTGTTGGATAAACCACAATTGTCTGGAATACCAGTGTTGGTTCTTGGTAATAAAAGGGATCTACCTCATGCATTGGATGAGAACGGGCTTATAGAACGAATGTAAGTTATATGCTTAACTGCGTAATATTTTACTAATATAGGAATATGTATATACATATGATGATGTATTTTCTAGGAATCTGTCTGCGATTCAGGACCGTGAGATCTGTTGCTACAGTATTTCGTGTAAAGAAAAAGACAATATTGATATTACGTTACAGTGGCTCATAGCGCATTCAAAAAGTGGAGTTCGTTAATACTCTTAAAATATCCCACTTGTTAGTATCGGCGAGTCTTTGATACTGATAACAGTATTGGGATCAATTGTGAGACGAGCGCATTGAGCAAACTTCGTTCAAAATCGAGTCATTATTGTAGAAAACTACTTGAGCTTTAGCTGATCTAAGTTGAATGGTGCAAATATGCATAAAGTTTAAAAAAAAAAATCATGCTTGTATGCCAAGAATATGCTCGTGTGAATTATACCATAAGGCACTCATTTCCCGCGAGCACATTAGTAATAAGGAACAATTTTTTATATTTTCGTTTTAGGTAAGTCCAAGAATATATTCCAATACTTGATAACAATTAAATATAATTAGTATCTCTGTATTTTCTATGATTGCCGCTATTGTGTAAAACTGAAATAATACCAACATAATCGCAGTTAATTATTGTGATATTATAGATGTCGATATTCTGATTTCATCTTGTACCCTCGAAAGATACCAAACGTTTCATGTATAAATTAGAAAAAAATTGTAGTTATTACGAAATACACACGCGCAAAGATATCACTATTAATTAATATACTATAGTGTATAAATATATATATATATATCTATATCTATATATATATATATACATATATATATACACACACATCTCGAGAAACTTTAATAACAAATAAAAACAACGTATTGCAAATATCGCTTTTGTTTCTTCTTACTTCGAGAAAGTGAATCCTGAGTCGCGAATGCTACTCTTGTGTTTGTATAAAATTACATAAAGAAGTGTGACGAGACAAAAGTATTTATCATATTTCACAAAAACAAAAAAAAAGGTAACGATTTGATGACAGTACTGGAAACAATACAAAAATAATTCGAGAAATAGCTTGGGTTGAGGATATAGAAACCTTTAAGCAGGAAGAAAATCAATATGTTTGATTTGCTACTGCTTACCTTACTGCTCAAGTTTTCGACTGTTTGATTCGCTTAGTTTTTTATGTGCCACTCGCAAAAGAAAATATTGTGAAAAGTATTAAATTCCACCATAAATGTGTCTAAAAAACTTGGATTGCAATAGAATAGATAGATTTTATTTACTTTGCAGCGATATTAGGAAGTTTAAACGCTCGCACATTTTCGTTATTTATCCTATAAATTTTTTTCATTTATTTCTATCTATATATAAAGTTTCATATAATACGCTGGAATTTCTCTTAATCCACTTTGCTATGATTATCGGTTCAAATTGCCGATAATAAAATGAGTCAATGTTTCTAAATAACTCGGTCCGTTTAGCTGCACTTCGTGACATAATTACAAAATATTATGTCACAGAGACATGAACTGCTTCGTGTGTATTATGTGTGTTGAAACGCTTCGATATTTATTTGTACCAAATTCACAGTACGCATTTGTCAAAAAAGATCGTTACAATAAAATTTAAAATAGTGTACTGTATAGGAAGGAGAAGAGCTTTCCTAAGTTCAAATTGCTGAAGTAAAGTTTCAGCTAAATTGAACTGCTTATATGACAATATGGTATTTCATTTTCTAGCGGTGTTCGTTACAGCCAATTTTTGTTATATTTATTAACTGTACATGACTCACTCTTTCAATAAAGTAGCCACAATAATACGTATTATATAATATAAATTGTCCGCAAAAAATTAGTTACATATTACAGCAGAAAAGATCATGTCTTCGAAATTTCTCAACGACTTGCGGATACATGTACATGATAAAGATAGAAACGATTATCGTGTCTTCTATTTTATAATGCGTATGTTATAATACAGAATGGATGGAATGATACGTTTCCATCTTTCAGGGACAGAAAATATGCTCGTACATACAGTTACATTTAAGGTCCAAAGGTCAAATAGAATACAGTGTAATAGAATACAAAATTCTGGATAAATTTATATGAAACATTGTTAAGATAATACAGACGATATTAAGAAAAAATAAAATAAGTGTGACATAGAATAATATTCTTTATAGAATTTGAAGATAGCACTTTGTCAAATTCGATTAAGAATACTGATCTATTATAATTTTTATGAGAATTTTCATATACAGAATATCCTATCCGACCGGAAAATATTTTAATGATAGATTTTTTTACTAATTTGAAATCATTGTTCCTGTATTAAAAGTCAAAGAAATATCTTTAGTGATCAAAATTCTAACGATTTTATTGTATTTAAGATTTATGACTAAAATATCCTAAATAGCTTTATTTTTCAGTTAATTTCAAATAGACTTTAGCAGAATTTGGTACTTAATTATAACGATATTTCATATTGGCAATTGTTATGATAATTAAAAGCATCTCATAATTTTCACAAAAAAAAGACGATTTTGAAGCATCTACCTTTCAAATACTTCCCAGTGTGATGTCCAGTATTATTACTATCTGTCTTTATATCGATTATGATTCAATCTTAAATTAACTCATTAAAGTCCAGTTATAATTTTAATTATTAGTTTTTAGTTGTTTTTCAGTTATTTTGAAAATAGATAAGACCTCTATGTAAAGTTTCCTGTTGCTAAAGAGAGTATATTGCTTTATCCAGTAAATTAAAATAAGAGAGTTTCACACAGAGATTGCAGGAAAGCATGGGCTTTTATGAGTTAATCTCTCAAATTTGTTGAATATCTATTGTAACTTTCTGTTTAATCATTGTATGTTACATCTGAATATCCATAAAATACATATATTTGCTCTATATGCATATATGTATATATGCATCTGTCATAAGCTATATATCTACATATATATGCATACATGCCATTTATTTACATAAATTAGGAAAGAAGATACTATATCCTTTTTCCCTCATGTTCCTTCTTCTGGAGAAAAAAAAACCAGTTGACCTATAAATTCAATTATACATGTATCCAAATAATACTTTACAACTCTATGTACTTGCTTGAAAACATTTTTGTCATTTTTCTTATATATATAATAACGCTATCATTAATAATATCCAAAATTCATTGATTTTGATCCTTTTATGTCTATTCAATCTACGTCGTGTATCCGCACTTCGTATACATTTACACGAAGAAAAGATATTGCCACATAATTAATAAGCAATAATAAGTCGATGGTAAACTTTCTATTAATACAATCTCTCTTGTTGCGCGTTATGTTCCGCCGAACAAAACGATTAAAAACTTGTTAATTTATAAATTATTACATTATGTGTTCACATATAGAATTGACGAAAAATGGTCAAATAATTTCATGAACCCTGGACTCTCGACATCCTTCCCTCAAAAATTTTAAGGAAGATTAACATTTTTGTATCTACTAAAAAAAATCAACGTTAATTTCGTAAGAAACTACGTTGTCTCCACTTTTCGCCAATACCGGAGAACACTTCCTATACTTGATCTTATTATAATCATTGCACAGAATAATGCTCCTATTTTATACAAGGTGACATGACTCTAAATTTAAAATTGGATTTAACAATAGCACATTATGGATTATTCTACTATGACTAGTTTTATGCATCACTAGACTTCATTCAAGATTCGTTATATAAGAAAACTCGCAAAGCATCCGTGCTTAAATTAATTTTTTGTCATATTATGTGCATTAGAAATGTTTAAATATCTGTCACGATTATGTCTCATCCGACATCTTTCTCTTCATAGTTATGGCATTCTATATTCCACTTGAAATATATATGCATATATATACACATATTACATGTGTCGTAATATATGTATATATTGTATGCTACATAATTGGATAAAGGAACCTGTATTTATTACATCGTTTGGTATAAACATTATTTGAAAGTTCCTATTACAAATGTTTCTCACATGCATACACATCTCTTCGATTCGCACCCAGACGCATATACTCATATACAGTTTCCCAAATTCTCTGCATATCCTTTCATCTATAGATTCCCTGATAAATTTGGGATGCATTTTTCTTAACAAAAATGTTATGACTTTTTAACATTCAATTTTAAATATTTTTAATAATAAAAATAAATGCAATTTATAATAACTGTTCATATATATTTTACTTTCTAAAAAAATAAAATTAATATAAGTAATATAATTTAATAATAATCCTAAATATTTCCAGTTTAATTAAAATTTATTATTTTACTTATATACTTATTATATATATGTATATATATATATATATATTTACATCCCTGAAGCTAATTTGAGAAAATCCCTGAATTTTTAATTATTTACAGTTTGAGAATTAAAACTCCTTTTTAATTTCAAATTAATTTAAAGATCTGTAGATGAAAGATAGTACAAGGAAGCTGAGATCATTATATATATATTTATTTATTTACAGGATATCTCAAAAGCATTGGGAGTTCTTTCAATGACATATTCTTCAGCCAATTTATAGTCAAATTTTATTCTTAACGAAAATATTGTGACAACAATAATTTTCAAGAAACAAATAACAAAACCAATTTCACATAAAAAAAAAACATTTTGATGGAATTTTAATTTGAATTTTAATCACGAAAATATAAATTGAGAAGTTGTAATAAATGTGATTATTTTCTTTTATATCTTTTTACTAAAAGGAAAAATGTCAATTCCTAATTAGCCAAAGAATCTGTTTTAAAAAGACTTCCGATTGTTTTGAAACATCTTGTATATATGAAAAAAAATTGTATTTTGTCGACTTTAATAATGGGCTATTAAGGAGACTAGTACATCTGGCCCGAATTTTATAAATACTCTAAAGTCACTTTGTTAAACTCATCTTTCTCTTGCAATGCTAAATAATATTTATCCATGCTTTCTTATATCATTCACAAAACTTGTTATATTCATTACATGATTTATGCTCATTGCGAGATAGCAATTCTAAATTACTAATAATTTAAAGCATGCTCATAAATCGAATGAGTCTAATTTTAATTTAATAAATTATCGAGCACTCATTCCTTTAAGATATAAAATATTTGTATTATTTCAACAAATAAATATGTTTCAGTGTACAATAGTAGTTGTAATAATTGTATTATTATAACAAAAAATGTGTTTATATAACTTTGCAGTTATCACTAATAAAATTATAAATCTTATAAAACCTGTCTCTACAGGATATTTTGTTATATAATTAGGGAGATAAATTATAAAGTACATTCGATACTTCCGTGCAAAGAAAATTCTATTAGATTTAATAAAAGCATAAAATTCTGGTAACACATACAAAATATATACTATGCTTAAATCAAGTTATGCAAATCTAACTGTAAAATATATATATATATATATATATATATCTTTTATACATACGTATAAAAGAAATATATAACATCGTATGTAAAAATTTAAAGATACTGGATGGACAGGTTTATACTATAACATAAATATAACAAGTGTTATAAATAAAGAAAACATACAGTCTTTAAATAAAGCGACTATCAGGAATCACCAAATTATTGCACTGCTTGTACACTGAAAACAATCTCATATATAATTTATTTTCAATTCAGTGAAACTTATTGAGCACATGCCTCAAAAGTAATAAGAAAGATTTCTTTTGAAGAATTTGTGCTCAAAAAGTTCAGCAGTTAATTAAAGCGGCATTATTTGAATACGCATTCACAGATAGTTACATTTTCGCACGCTAAATGAATAGTTATGCTCTATATCTTTGTAGATATATAGATATGCATTTTTGCTAAAATTTTTATGTATCCGATGATGTATTTATCAGAAAAATTGCTGTTTTCGGTACCCCAAATGATATCACATTCTCAAATGGTTGAGCAGTAAAAGCCTTCTCAATCCTAACATAAACTGAGGCTACTTGTCATTTTGAATATCAAATCTCACGATTCTCTGCTAGCAACCGGTGTGTCTGGTATGGGCCAATAACGGCGGCATCTATAATTATAGAAAATTGACATTTATAATCACAGAGGAGAAATTATATGCGAGAGAAATATCATTAGTTTTAATTACAATAGTGACATATCAAATTCAGAAAATGATACATCGAGAATTTCCAACTATCAACTATTTATACAAGTCAGACATATGTGTGCAAGTATATTCACCTAGCATTATTTTCTGCTATGTGAGGTGGTAACGATGTAGGCGGTGGTGGTGGTTGACGAGAAGATTTTGGCGGTCCACTGCTGTTAGAATCACTTTCACTGCTCTCTTCGGATTTTTTACCAGGCTCCCGTAGAAGATGCGAAGGTACTCCCCTGGGAGAAAGTCTCGGCAATACCTCAGATTGCGGTCTCGTTCTATGTTGCGGTCTTTGGAACTGCAGATTTAGCTGACTAGCGTCTGTCACATATTTTTCACTTTGTCTTCGGCGGCGCAAAGCGGGCGTACATCCAGTTAAATTTTCATCTTCGGTTGAGCTGGCTGAAGTTAAAGGTGACATGATTGGTCTAGCGTCAGATAATGGCATGCGACGGCAATGTGCTGGCGCTTCCGTATGTGCTGTCAATGCTTTACCTCTGACAGCTAAAATTTGCGAACGTTAGTACGGAGAGGAAGCAACATACATACATACATACACACACACACACGCACGCACACACTCACACACACATTCTCATTTTTTAAATACAAATCATTTTCTAAATTAATGCTATTTCATTTGTCAAAAATATTTCTACAACAACGGCTGAATTCTTTTGGGATATTTAAAACTCGTGCATATGTTTTATTATTACATAATAATATTTTGTACAGTTACGAAACGTTATTATTTCTTGTTTTGAGAGAATATTAATGAATAATTTGTAGAAGACTCATTCACGATGAAATGGATGTAAAGCAAACTTTTTTAAAGCAAAAAATAACTTTTAAAAAGTAGTTTCCTATTATAATTATTTTTTTAGATAAAACTTTTTCGAAACATAATAGTAATTTTCTTTATTATGAATATTGGAGTTATATTAATATTTCACTAGAAATTTTATCTAATGATAACAATGATAACAGTGTAAATAAACAATCTTTAAAATTATTAAATAAAGTATATAGTAACAAATTAAAGCATTTAAAGCGTAGCTTTTTCAATATGTATCTTCAGCGATACATTGTTTTTTTACAAAAGATTTAAGAACAATGTATGTTTTGTCAATTCTTATCACAATCTTGCACATCATAAACAACTAAATATAGCTATATTATAAATATATGACATTATTAAAGTACGTTTTCTATATTATATTAGTTTTACTAACTATTCTCTTTTTCCTTAGTTGCGGTCGCGGGCACGGGTAATTTTTCTATGTCATTTCCAGTTCCTGCCTTGGTATTCGGGGTGTTAGTCTCGGGCGTCGATTCGGATAGCGAACATCTTGGACTTTTAACAGGAACCGGTATTTTACTATGAGCGATGTATGTCCTACTAGATGTTTCCTTCTCTTTATTGTCCTTATTATCACGAAGCGGTACTGCATTTTGTACAGTAGTCGAGGCAGTAGTAACATTAATCGATTCCTTTTGCAAACTCGCGTTTGCAATCGGTCGATTCTCGGTAGCGTCGTAATATATCGATGGTTCTTCCGGTCCTGGATTAGGACTAGCTGGGCTACCTGCCGTGCCGTTCGTTAATTTTTCTACAAATTTAGGTAAATATTAATAAATATTTGCATTACAAGTGCAAAATCAATTGCAATTTACTAACGCATTTATTCACTCAATTGATAACAGATTTGTGAGAAAAAAAAACGATCACATACTTTGTAATGGTTCCCTGTCAGCACTAGTTTGCACAATTGTAGCACCACCAGTTGCGTCCACCACTCTGATTTCCAATCTTCCTGCTACCGCTTCTTCCTCTTCTTCTCTATTGTTAAACATTACATCGGAAGGAGAGAAAGCTACCGCTGGTAGACTAAATCTTCTGGATGGTGCGGTTTGTCTTGGCTCATCGTATCGAGTGGCTACATTCCTCATAACATCGACTTCATACAGCAAATCATCAAATGCCGCTTGCTGAACCTATTACCATCGAAATTTAGATGTTTATGGAGAGAGGAAAAAAAGCAATCGGTCACGATAAAACACAATACGAACCAACGGAGCTTCGAGATAAGCTCGAATGTGTGGTGCTAAAACCGGAACACTCCAAGCTCGCGGAAGTGCCCCTTGCAGTTCCGGATATTTTTCGATACCCGCGATATTTAAACATCTATGTGGCATTACTGGTCTTGGAGAATCTTCGCTTATTTTAGATAATGCTGTGGGCATTAAAGACTGCTGTTGACATACATTTGAGGCATTTGATTGAGCCGCGATAGATTTTGTATCCAATTGCTGTGAGCTCTCGATGATACCTGTGGACTGCATATGTAAACTTGTTTAAATTTGGAGCATTGTTAGAATATTTTCGTATAACATACTATGCTTCTGCTTGTTTAAACTTTTTATTATGTGATAAGTAAAATTTTTTACTTGTGGCGGTATGGATGGAACATTTGCCCCTTTGTGTTCAGGGCTTTGCAAATTTTCACCCTTCCACTCGTTATCAGTCTCTTCGGAATCGTCAAATTGTGATTTCCATTGTGAGGCCAGAGTTAATCCTCCGCCACCTTTGGTTACTTGTTGCAAGGCGGACACGTTATCATCGTCTATTTGCGCAAATTGCGTAATAGAACAGTCACGTACCGCTGAACGTCCACTTCTTACTTGTTGTCGGCTGTCTGCTCTCCTTCTGGGTTCTCTTCTGAGAGGTTCTCTTTGTTCAGTTACCTGAAAAATTACATTTAAATATAAAATTTGTGAAACTGTCAGTTGTAATGTAAATATAAATCTGCCAAGTTAAATAACGATCGTATACTCACTGGACTTTGATTTCCAACGTATTTAGTATTAGTTACATCATAAGAGCAATAAGAAGCGTCGACTTCCGTCTGTATACGAGGGCTCGGTAATTCAGCGGACGTTCCCTCTGGCGTAGCGATGCGCAAACGGGCGAGCGTAGCGGGCAACGTAGCACCGCTTGCCGATTTCCTAAGTGGCGCTGTTGCATTTGTTACTGTTTTAAGGCGAGGAACTTCGGATGCGGAACGTGCGGAAGCCATCAACGCATCCCCTTCGTTATCCACCTGCTTTTCTACTGGCGTAGGAACCTGAGATTCTACGGCCATTGAAACTGCACGACGTTTTTTGGGAGATCCTACGTAATAATTGTTATGTAATAAAGATAAAACAAACGTCGCGATGTAAGTAAATTATACAAACCTTGAGTTGGCAAAGGTGGTATAGTTTGTTGGGCGACTTGTTGATGCGTATTATCCGTCGTTGGTATTGTGGCATTGCAATTTTTATCCCGACCATGATTGCTAATAGCTGCTGCAAATGGCACTGGAGAACCTTCTATTCCACGTTGCCTGTTTCTTCTATATATACTTTCATAATCCAATTGTGCCTGTGCCAAATATACAAAATACATATGTATATATAGCAGGTATATAAGTGCTGTCTTAATAAGATTTAAGATATATAAGATAAAAATATTTGAGATTTTTATATTTCTTACATCTAACTCCTTTCTGTTATCCGGTTCCACATTCTCTTGATTATTCGTATCCACATTTGTAGTTGGAGGTTGATTAAGAGTAGTAGCTGTAGTGAGAGGAGGTGGTACAGCTACTGTAGGTAATGATCTAGTAGTTGATAAACCTTCATTAGCTATTAATGGCCTTTCCCAATCATAGGGATCGTTTGGCTTTACACCTCTACGTTTCATACATCGTTCAAACAGACCAGCTAACATACCGTAATCTGGTTTATCTGCATATTCCAAACTCTATAAAAGCATGAGTTTTGTTATTACAAAGTTAAATATTTGTCATATAATTAGTAGAAATCATATTGGACATTTTACCTGAATATGTTCTAGAAAGACTCGTAGATCAGATGGGAGATGTTTTAAAAGTAATCGATGATCGTATTTCTCTTTCATGAGACCCACCTATACAAGATTTTACGAATATTTCAATGTTTCTAATTATACACAAAACTATTCCTATATCACAATTGCATTAATATTTCTCCAACTTACTTGTTCTTTATCTTTTATTTTTCGCCATGGCAGTTGTCCGTTAACAAATTCGACTAGCATATAAAATAATGACCATAAATCATCGTGTCGGCCCATCTCTTTATTTTTGTGTGCATTGACTGACGCATATCGGACGGTTCCTCTAAATCCTGCGGCAGCACGAGGCGGTCGCACCTCTCCCGTACTGGTTGTGAATTGTCGAGCTAAACCGAAATCTAACATGTATACTAGCCTGGAGTTGTAAGGATGACGGCCAATTGAAAAATTTGACTGTAAAACAAAATATTAATATTTCTTATAATTATACAATTCTAATATGTTGTTGAGTAAAAGCACAAATCACCTAATACATACAAATAACGCAGAATGTATAAGTATATATACTTACAGGTTTAATATCTCTGTGCAAAAATCCCACTTGATGAATACTTTCTATAGCTTTCAAAATTTGAAGACCAAGACGTAATGTAGTAGAAAGTGAAAAAGCTCCTCGCGGTTGCGCCCTGCGCAATTCGGCGAGGTTCTTTCCTTGTAATTGCATTACAACATAGTTAAATCGATCGTTACGTCCACAGCCAATAAAACGGCAAACATGGTCTTTACCTAGAAATGATTTTGTTTTAATAAAGCAATAATATAGGAATAAGATAATTAAGCTATTTCAATTTTGTGAACATAAATATTTACTTTAGTCAAAAGGACTTAATACTAACCCTGTAATTTTTTTAATACAGCTACTTCCATTTTTAAGACTTGCTTTGGTTGCCGTGCAGATTCGACTTTAAGGGCAACTTGTTCCTTTGTCATTAAATCAAGACCTTCATAAATTTCACCAAATCCACCGCCACCTATTTTTCTCACCTATACATTTAAAATACATATATGCTTTGTTATAAAATATTATACATAGCCTCCGTTGTGCTATGAAATACAGCAAATTGCATCGATACAACACATTTTTTCCTTCGATACCAAGTATCATCCATCTCTTTAAAGTAGTTAAAGGTGACACAAGGTACAGCCTATTTAGGCCCTTTATATACGTAAGAATAAAAATAAGCTTACAACTTTCCAACGCTCTTTGACCACATGGCCAGGCTGCAGCAGATCTTCACTAGTCATAGTTATATTATTATTTTGATCCGTGCTTTCGTCGCCTACATTCCTCAACGCGGAATTCTCGGTATGATTCGCGGGCCTGGAAAACGCAAGTGACAGATTATGTCATAAATATATGTACGCGTAACGCAGCGTGCCCGCGGTGCCTGCTGCTGGTGACGATGACTGGTGGCCGCGCGACAGCGCAATGTCATCGTGCCGACGGTGCGAGTTGTCGATGCAAAACGCAATCTCGAATACGAATACGATTTTAACCTAAGAACCTGAAATGACGTTTGACAAAATTGGTCGATACGCGCCCTGTGCTAGGCAGCCATGATTGCGTGCGAGAGAAGAGTGTGTCGTGTTGGTTTAGTTTCTCGCAGTTTCTCGTTATTCACGATCCTGAAGTGAGTCAAAGCGAATCTCCATATCAAGCGCGATCTCTCGATCGCTCTCGATCGCTCGCAACTCTGCTCCACTCTGCTCTCTTTCCCTCTCTCACTCTCTTTTTCTCCGGCACATTAGCGATCGTTACTTTGCCAGCGTGATTCGACTTGATTCGACTCGCCGACCAACGCGATGTCGGATATTCGGATGTCACGACGATCAATCGAGGCCGTCGAGCATGCAGATGCACGTTTTCAATCCTCTTTCGCAATTTCGTTGTTGATTGACGACGAGTCGAGGAGGGACCATCGTTGACGATCGACGCTAGCGAGATGCGACATAAAAAGAGACCTTTTTTGCCGCCTACACAAGTAAATTTTCGCGTTCCGCGGCGAGACGTTCCGATCGCGAACGAACGCGCTTTTCGCCGAAATCGCGGCGGCGTATTCACTTGCTCGAGCCTATCCAAATATATATATATATATAATATATATATATATATATACAATAGTATTTTATTTTTACTAACAATGTCGTCTGCTAGACACCGCGCTCAC